>JAVYIG010000311.1:0-117500 GCA_035222895.1 Strongylocentrotus droebachiensis | reverse complement strand
TTTGGCCTTCGAAGACTTGGCGGACCATGGCGTCAACGGTTACACCCGAAACCTCGGCCGACATGGCCGGGCATGGACAGGGGACTTCTTCCACCGATCCCAGACTTCCCGAGCATCCCCAACAATGCTCCACCATTTCCTCCTCCTCCAAATATCGCTCCCCCGAGACCAGAAGGCTTTCCGTGGGATATGTAAAATAGCATCTATTAAAACTATATATTTTCGTGATATTTATAAACTTGTGCTCATATAGTTGTATTTTGTGCAAATATGGTTAAGTTTCTTTACAAATGGTTGTGTTATAATAGCCTGAACTTATATTTGTCCCCTTTTTTACAAAAAGTTCCGATTGATCCAAATCAATCGTAAGTGGGTAGTCCCCTATCATAGTTGCGATCATAGTTGCGATTAATCGCAATTGTTTATAAGACGGGGCCCAGGTCTGCCTTTTAGACGAGTTGTATTTGCCATCGGTATTCTTTTTCGATATGTTGTATACTGAAGTAATGATCACTGTACACATCGGGTTTCAAGTTACCAGGGGTCGTGGACGTTCGCTTTAATAGTTATCATATTCATGTTGAGGTACTTTTCTTTGATGTAAAGTATAGAAGTGCATTTCAGTATTTAACATAAAATTATACTACTTCTCATTCAAATTGTAATTAGAAGAAAACTGTCTTTTTCAAAATTCCGTCCCATCAATAATGATTACAGCTTATTTGTAAATTGATCTCGAATAATTATTATGGGCATTAAAAGCATCAATTTTGGAAATCCAAATTCCTTGCGATGTATATGTTGTTGAAATATACATACTTTTAAATGTGATTTACTTAATTTATGATTCTTATGTAACGTTCGATTATTTGAATATTATTTAAATTGTGAAAAATATCAATAAAAATAGAACATTATAGCTGATAAGCCGTGAAAAAAAATCAGTGTAAAAAATATTAAAAAAATAAAAAAAAATTGCTCAGAATTCTGTTGTTTGCGCCGTCAGATAACTTGCATCCATAAACGAACTATCATAATATCTTATTTCACTGAAGCACTACTTATTATTAAGGCTCCTCGCTTTGGTAGCGATATACTTCTTAATTGCTTGCAGCGAGGAGCATCTTAAGGCGTTCTTAAGATGAAGATGCCGAATAATAGTTGTGCTTCAGTGAAATAAGATATTATGAGAGTAACCATACATGAACATTTTTGTGTAAAACAGGTACGAAATGAGCTCGCAACAGAACTCTAATGTAGGCTTATCGAGTAGGGCTTACTCATTCAAACGTTTGCGAATATCGTGAAAGTCTGAAACCTTTTCGTGACATTTCTAACTAACATTCGTTAACAATGTCGACGTGAAATGATACTACCGAGATTTGTTGTAAATTTCTATCCTCAATCATAATTATGTCTATAAGTTTATCCGTAAAAT
The DNA here is from genome assembly GCA_035222895.1 of Strongylocentrotus droebachiensis. Lineage (NCBI taxonomy): Eukaryota > Metazoa > Echinodermata > Echinoidea > Camarodonta > Strongylocentrotidae > Strongylocentrotus > Strongylocentrotus droebachiensis. The sequence continues at coordinate 116,062 of JAVYIG010000311.1, read as the reverse complement.
GTCATTTTGTGAAGTCGTCTATTCGATCAGGATGAAGTCTTGAGAATACGACTCGGATTTAATAAACATTTTTCGCTGATGGCATCTCATTTTCGTCAGAGTGTTTCTATTTAGGGGCATATCCAGCATTTTGTAAAGCGTGTGTGATGGAGAGGGGGTCGGTTCATGTGTAAAAGTCTAAAGAGAGAGAGAGAGATTGTGTGCGTGTGTTTCGGTGTTTAAGTTCATGCTGGAGAGAGAGAGAGAGAGAGATAGCAGGAGAGAGATAGATAGATAGAGAGAGAGGGAGAGAGAGAGAGAGATTGTGTGCGTTTGTGTGCGTGTGTATGTGTGTTTCGGTGTTTAAGTTCATGCTGGAGAGAGAGAGATAGCAGAAGAGAGATAGATAGAGAGAGAGAGAGAGAGAGAGAGAACGGGCAAAAAGGGCAAGTCCACTCCAAAAATAATTTACTTTCAATAGAAGCAGAACAATCAGACAAACCAAACCAAAAAGGGTTTGAGCAAACTCGGATAACTAATAAAAAAGCTACAAAGTTTGAATGACATGAAAAAGTTTGAAAATCACAAGACACATTGGAAACTCACACATGAGTCTGTGACGTCATTGCATCACTATCCAATAATTGTTTTCTTTATATTGATATAATATCAATTTCAAATTTTTCCCCTAAAAAATCTTATTTCCTCACACTAGCATCCAAGTTATATTGAAAGTAATATGTTTTTGTGTGGATGCACTAATATCGAGATTTAAAAAAAGTTAAATTTTGAAAAGTTTGAATTTTGATAAACTATTAATATAAAAATTAATGATTATGAATTTAAAATATTCAAAACATCGTATCAACTCTTCAAAGTTCACAAAAGAATTTGTGAAATGTAATGCACGCAATTATGATACAAATCATATAACCTGGGCAAAGGCATGAGGAAATCAAGTTTTGGGGATAAAAGGGGGAAAATGAATGCGATATAACTATATAAATCAATTGGTAACTAGTAAAGCAATGACGTCACAAACTGATAACCAAACTGGCAATTTGTATATTGATTTTCTAAGTTCCATAGTTTGTCATACTTTTAAAAAAAGTTCATGACTTCCTTAATTAGTTGTCCGATTTTTACTCAAATTTTGTTTGCTCTGTTTCTCTTGTTTTTCTGCATCTACTAAAAGCATATTATTTTTGGAGTGGACTTGGCCTTTAAAGGTTGCTAAATGTCAATGGGGTTTGATGACGTAGGCCTAGTCTGCAGTCCGAACTCGATGAAATTTACCAAAGTTGCACAAAAGATTTAAATCTATAGTCTAACCATGACTGAGCAGCTACAGTACATGCCTTAATATATGCATGCGATGCAGCATATAGTCTTTTAGCTCAGGCCCATGATGTATTAATCTTCTACGACGGGTAAAAAGACTTGTTGTCTGCAAGGTGGCTTAAAGGTAATACAAAGTTTTGGTATGGGGTCATGAATTTGGTTCAAATGAACATATTGGAAGCATATGCGATCCTACAATATCCAGTGATCGTTTTAGCGGTTAAATCGAATCTAAAGTTATGAAATTGTTAATAAAATACTCTTTATGTTGTATAGCTCCCTCTCGAGGTCAATATATTAATTAAGCTATACAACAATGTTTCTTGACTAAAATCGACCGATTAGTTATCCCGTTTGGAAATTGTATATCACAACTACATATTCTGAGATTTTCATGGTCGCAGCTACCATTGTACGGCCGTAGGCGCTATTTGAAATTTATCAAAATTTACCTGGAGCACCGGTAAATTTTTATATTCAATTTTTCTCGAAAGCAAAAGTGTTTTAGGGGCTAAATATTGTAGTGCTTTTAATACATCCTCAGGGGCATCCAAATATATCAAAATTGTAAAGAATTACTATCCACCCAATTTTCAACATTTCCCAAAACTTTGTATTACCTTTAAGCCCGGGAGCTCGTGGGCCTTCGGAATAGAAATTTTACAAATGGTTTACAAGACCGACAGCCCAAGAAACCGACATACCGACGTGTCTGTTTGCGGGCCTCTTGAAAAAAAAAAATTCTCCCGCCCCCCCCCCCTTATTTGGTGGGGGGGGGGGGGGGGATGTAGAAGGTTAACGATACCGTGGGCTGTTGTTCTCATTGATCGTCGGTCTCATGAGCTGTCGGTCTTATAGGATGATAAATACCTACTGAGGAACATATTACCGCAAAAATAATTACCCACTGAGGGACATTATCGCAACAAATAATTACCCACTGAGGAACATTATTACAGGCAAAACAATACTCAAAACAAACAAACAAGAGACGATATAACACAAATTCACGTTGAACATACTTCGGCGAGTTTTTTTTACTGTTTCTTTGAGGCAATTTCAACGATGGAATCATACAACATAAAACCTCTTACATAATAATGAAAAGAAAACCAAACTATGAGCTTAAAGGGTTTTTCAGATATGGCGCGGTTTACCGCCGCGTTTTTTGTTAACGTGTAAAATGAATGGCAAATGCGTGCAACAAGAAACGCCGAACGGACTTACGCGTATTCATTAAACTCTGTGTTATAAGATTCAGAAATATGAAACGTGACTCTTTACATCGTCAGTAAAAAAAAATCGTCATATCTGAACAAGCCTTTAAGTGGATAGTCCCTTGGTAAAACAATATTATTTTTCTTTTACAGAAAAAAGATGAATACATTCAATAAACAGAATACATTTGCAGCATATTTACTTTGCTCTTGTTAGTAAAAAGAAACATAAATGCTATACGAAATTAAAAAAAAAACAAAAACAATAAACGATATTTTCCTTTTAAACGAATAAGATACCATGGTCTTAAAAACAGACATCAGTTTGCTTACTAGCACCATTAATATGATGAAAATGTGTCAGGATATGGTCATGCACGTAGTAATCATAATAAATAACATTATTAATTGAGTTTTATTTACCCAGGGTATACCCAAATCATTATCAATACATGTACTGCTCTTGTTACGCCCCCTGCAAAGCAATTGCCAGGAGTATCCATTTACACCTGGGTGGAGAGTGGCAAATATAGATTAATGTTTGGCCGAAGGACATTGGTTCCTGGATGTGATTCGAACCCTTAACCCTTGGATTAGGAGTCAAGTGAATGAACCACTATATTAACGACACCTCCACAAGATACATGGTACTGTTTCAATAAATACTAGTCGGAAATAATAATAATAATGGGTACTTGTATAGCGCTCATGTCAGTCAGATTTGACCCTTATATTTTGTTGCCATCGCTTTTGTTTGCTTTGTTGACATATCGTTTATTTACCTTATGGTCGAAAATAATTATGATCATTTGGAATTAATTATGATTAGAAAAAAACCTCTCTGTGATAACATTCGTCACACGGAAAGATATTTTCCTTCAAATTATTGGGAATGAAGTGAAAAAGGTTTTATGTTTACATTTACGTTCATGACATTTAAATAATATTCGATTATATCTTGTTACTCCTTTAAAACAAAACAAGGTTGGGGGTTGGGGTGGACAATATAACTATAATGGTACACAATGATTATCTCGCTAAACTTAATAATAAATATTAATAACCATATTTAGAAACTGAATAAATACATCGGATTATATACATGACCGAATATCTTCGCAAAACTGTTCAATATTCAATACAGGCAAGACATGGATCGCATTAATCACTTTCAGAAGCCATTTACGCTAGAATTATTCCATAAGTTTATGATGCAAAAATCTCTTTAAAATTTGAGTTGCATATCCATGATACTGAGTCAAACTTGTTTTTCGCACATGAATGGTTACATTTTCGATTTCGTCAACTATTAAAAAACAACATTATTCAAAGAACGGAGTCCTTTGAATACGATAAACTACAAAGCATAGCGTACACAATCATCGTAAAAGAGAGAGAGAGAGGTGAGGAAGAGAGGGGGAGAGAGAAGAGAGAGAGAGAGAGAGAGGGGAGGAAGAGAGGGGGAGAGAGAGAAGAGAGAGAGAGAGAGAGAGAGATATGTAGTAAAGAAGTTGAAAGATGAATACGTACAGTCATGTAGAAGAAGAGAGAAAGACAGACAGACAAGGCGAAAAGGCCAACAGATACATGTATAGTCATGGAGCTTTATCCACCAATAACAAAATGGCACTCATTTTGCATAGCATTTATGATTATTTCACAAATCACTTGTAGCAATGAACTGATCAGGGGCCCGTTGCATAAAACTTACCATTGATGGTAACTTTCACCATGGTAACAGGGCTCAACAGCCAATCAAAATCAAGGTTTCCATAGTAGTTGGTGGCAAAGTTACCGTCAATGGTAAGTTTTGTGCAACGGGGCCCAGATATTGCCATAAAATGGGACACGGGGCCCGAACTAGACATTACCATAATATCGATAAGATAAGCAGCTAAAATGATACAGGCCTCAACATAATGGGCCATTTTTCGTAATGAAACCAAATTTATGCATAAGCCTTTGGGAAGCGCCTCGATACGAAGTATTTCATTCATCTGTATAAAGTAATGTATCCTAATGATCATAATTCAAATTGCTTACATACACACTTGTTGCTAGGTAGGACAAACATTATGTCTTGCCCTACCTAACAACACGCAATATGTGCAGTCTGACTATCGAAATACAATAACTGTATTCGTAACAGGTGAAAGAAATAATCCGTATCGAGGCACAAGTATATCATTATTATGTGGTTACATTACGAAAATGACATATTCAGAAATACAGGAGCTGTGTTGTACGCCGTAGTAACCGTTATATTCTTGTTCAAGGGGATAGAGGATTATCCAACTTTAATAGCAAGTTAATCTGAATAAAAGCAGACATATCAGAAAAATAGATTGGTGAAAGATGGGACCAAATTGGCATAAACAGGAAGAAAGCTTTAAATTTGTAAAACTTGAGATCGTTATAGAGTGACTTCATAATTGGCGTAGTGGCAATCCTACGGTGATGTAGTATTTTCAATCTGATCCTCCGTTAGCTCCTAAATTATTCAGAATGTTCGAGCATTAGGGGATTTCGTTTTGAATGGGAGAAATGCTATCAATAATGTAGGCCGACCTACTTCGAATCGTCGGGTCATCAAATCTGGTTGGGCGGTTACCGTGAACCGGGGGCGGAAGATGGCGCGACCTTTCGAAGATTTGTCCAAGGGCTCTCTCAAAATGTAGGGTAAATTGAACCAGATCATTTGTAGATGAGAGGGTTTCATTTCACAAAAAGTAACCCCGATATTTCATGAAAAAAGCTCGGGTAATGCGACCACCCGACCCGACGCGATCACCCAATGATTCGAAGTTAGCTAATTTATGCCTGGATTACATTTGGCCTGCGATTAGTCTGCGGAGCCCGTATCCTGCCCGTATACCCTTTTCCGTGCGGCCTCTATGCGGAGGCAGGAGGCGGCCGTGATATTTTCGTACGTATTCACGGGCTCCGCAGCCTTTACGATTTTGTTTCGCGAGAAGTTAAACAAATTTGAAAAAATCGTAAGCCCGTAGCCCATATACATGTCGTAGGTGGCATTGTACAATCCCCGCACGGGCATCGCCCGGAGGCCTCGCACTGATTGTGCAGCAAACGTACGATTTTTCGGTGAACATGGGGGCAAACAAAAATCGTACAGAGATTGTAGACTCGTGGGGCATTCGCACGGCCATTGCACAGCTATCGCAAATTTGCTGCTCGCTGTCCGTGCAGTATCCGTGATATTGAGCATTCATCCCGCGCCTTCTCCGCGCAACCTTTGCAAGGAAGCACGGGCTCCGTACGATTTCCGTGCGGAGGCTTCGGAGACTGCACGGCTACTGCCTTCAAATTGCACGATCTCCGTACAATCTCCGAGCAGCCTCTGTACGGATTCGCCCCGGCCTGCCCCCGAGGGCCAATACAATAAATGGCACGATGCTCGTAAATAATGTAAACACAAACATCGTAGCCCGTAGCCTCCTACGATGTCTACGAAAAATCGTAGACTAATTTATCGTACGGCCCTGGGGCAAATGTAATCCAGGCATAAGTGAGCTATTTGAATAAGGGAGTTTACAGATAGCACATGGTACAAATGACCCCAAATATCCACAGATCTTTTACACATGGAGACGTTCCAATTTGAGCATCTTAGAATAATAACTGCCAAAGTCCTAGATGTGCTCCATGAATACCTTTTGTTTGCCCTCTTTAAAAGAATACTTCCACCTGCGTATCTTAGAATGTACCGTTGGTGCATAAATGAATAATGTTACATAACTTTCATGAGCGCATATCCAGTATTCATCTCTGGTGGGTTTTACCTTTTTGGTACAAATGACCTTTATCTGCCCATGCGCAGATTGTATCTGTAAACTCCCTTATTGCAGCACCAAAAATGCTACTTAGGAGAAAAAGGGAAATTCTTGTTGATTTGTTTGTTCTTATTTTTGTTTTCTTTTACTGAGGGAGTTGTCCATAACTACTTCACTTTTGATTGACTTAATTGCCACTTTGAGGTTCGCACGCACATTATGTAGTGATCTATTCCTACAAGAATTGATACGTTTCTTTTGATTGTTTCTTTCCTACTTTCACAAACTAGTTGATACTCTCATATTTCTGCTTTCACATAATTCTATCACGAACGAAAACACCTTTAAAAAAACAACCTAAAGTATTTTCAATAGCCCTGCCCTTTCCCTACCGAAGATATTACGAACTTCAAATCCGAACATGATTCCATTGGGATAAACAATAGATTAGATTGATAGGGTATTGAAACTGCAATTGATACTTTTCCTCGAAAGATCAGTGAAGATTTGAGCAAAAAATCCGATTAAAAAATAAGAAGGTTATGAAGTCAATGTTTGAAGTTGGGATCAATCAATAATGAGCTTTTCAGTATGAAGCAAATGGGAGGGGAGCTTGCAAGATACATCGCAGAGTTGCCAATTTGTGTTTGATTGATCGCAACTTCAAGTACTCATAACCTTCTTATTTCTAAATCGGATTTGGCTCAAAATTTCACTGACTACTTTCTCCGATTTGTCTGCTTCTATTAAAGCCCAACTGCACTATTTAAAGCTACTTGCGCCCTCTATGTAGCAAACAATGCCTAATCGGTGCCTGTTGGTCCCCGTGATCCTCTTTTTCTTATGTTAATTGAGAGCTGAATTGATGAGATAACCACCTGTCAGTGATCTTGGAGGGAGGTCTAGTCCCCCTGGTCAAACTAGTACAGTCGAAAATTAAAACCAATTTAATATCAGGGTGGATTTCCCCTTTAGTAGGGCCTACTTGTTACAAAATGTTCGATTGACTTTTACCATAATGTTTTAGGTCTTCACAGTGTATTCAGGTGAGTTATATTTTCTTCTTTGAATCAAACAATGAGGCCGATTTCTTTCAAACTTTACAATCTGTTTCCCTTATATTCTCTAATCTGCTTCCACCAAACTCTACTTGTACTAAATATTGCATTGCCTTTGATGATACTGAGTTGGTTATGTTTGTAGGTCTCTATTCTCGGTACATATTCAGGCGGATTCTTGAATATCCTAATGAGGCCGAATTCTTTCAATCTTTCACTAACCTGTTTTATTCTGCAAATGAACTCTACTTGTTACAAAGATTGCATTGCTTTTACAATAACGACGTCACAAAGGTCTACTCGGTATATTCAGGGGAGTTCTTGAAGGTCATTTTCTCATGAGGCCTGGGATAGAGCATACCCGTACCAATCACCATCCGCTCCTTATTGACGATGTAAATCTCCTCGCCTGCGGTAAGAGAACAGAGTTTAAGGGATAAATATAGGTGTTTTTTTTTTTAAAGAGAGGCGTGTTAAAGGTTCTATGTCCCATGTGCAGGCCATTAAAGAAAAGGTTAAATTCCAACGGCATTTGAATGATGATACTAATAGGAATTCCCTCAAAACGAAAGGGCTTGAAAATAGCTTTTAGTGGGAAAATAACGACCATTTGTTGTCGAATCGACTTTATAATAGTGATTGCAATCCATTTAGTACCAAATAGTCGTACATTTTCAGCTGCGCAAAGATTCCATCATTTTAATTTTGGCCATTACAAGAATTGGGTAATTATTGATGAAGACAAATGCTCATGTAGGCCTACCTTTTACAGCTTATTTTTTGTATGTTATTACCAAAGAAAAAAAAAGAAGTCAGTCAGTCATTCAATAGTATCTGACAGTGAAGTCTAGAAAGTAAACGGGTTCCTTTCATAATTTGAATATATAAACACTGATAACGTTTAAATTTCACAGATAGGGCATACGTAACAAATTCATAATTCCAGCAAATTTCTACAGAATTTGATGATGGCTGCAAAAGGAACATAGTATACCTGTAAAGCATGTAATTCAACATGCATGCCTCTATTAATGCTTGTTCAGATATGGCTCGGTGAATAAACTGTCGCCCCCCCCCCCCCCACCCCCGCCCCGGTTTTTAAACGTGTAAATGAATTGCAACTGCGGGAAATAAAGGACTTGGGCGAATTCACTGAGCGTTATATAAAATGTAAAGTGTGTTAAATTTTACGTCATCACTACCAACAACAAAAAAACCGCTGTGGTTCTTAGTAGGAGACCAGCCTGTAGGTCCCGTGACCAATCTCTGGAAACAAAGGTTTGCAAGTGTTTTTTGTGTTCCCTGATGAATACCGAACAATTTTGACTTGGGCTGCCCCCTTGAAAATCCCGGGCATTTTCGTGAGGGGCCAACAAAGGTCAAACAGGGGTCGAAATTCAAATATATTCAAATCGTGTCGATATGCATGTCAAATTACTCATCTGGTCATGAGGATTCAAAAAATGTATAGTTTGCTATACCTCTAACCATAAATGAGGGCGCTATGATAAAAAACGTTGAAAGGTCAACGCACTTTTGACCGGTGGTCAAATTCACCAACACAGTTAACCTTATCAAATTGCATATCAAATTACTCGTCTGGTCATGAGGATTCCAAAAATGTATAGTTTGTTATACCTCCGACCTTAAATGAGGGCGCTATGGTAAAAAAGGTCAATGCACTTTAGACTGGTGGTCAAATTCACCAACACGTCCGATTCTCATGATTTTAGTGTCTAATAATATGTTTTCTGACATAACAAAATCAATTAAGCAACTTTTGAAATCAAAAGTGGTTGCCATAACCTTAACATTTTCAAGGGGGCAGCCCAAGTCAAAACTGTTCGGTATTCATCAGGGAACACACAAACACTTTCAAACCTTTGTTTCCAGAGATTGGTCACGGGACCTATAGCCTGGTCTCCTACTATATGCCGTGTCATATCTGAACGAGCTTTGAATAAACATATTTATTGAGATTTCGAAATAATGTGCAAGGGAGGGTTAAAAAGGGGTGAGAAAAAGAGGAAGAGAGAAAATACAGAAATAAAGAAAAAGATGGAGAGAGTGGATTAGAGTGAGAGAGAGAGAGAGAGATATGGGGAAGAGGCAGACTGGAGAGATAGAGATAGAGAGTAAGAGAAAAAGAGAGATAGAGAGGAATTAGACCGAGGCGTGGTGGTAGACCATGGGTAGACCATGGGTAGACAAAGGAAAGAATCAGAGCACGAAATAATGAGCATAGGACTTGGATTGGGTGAGATAACACTATTATTGAAAGGAACATTACTGGTATTGGAAGATCTTGGAACTAAATGCACATTGTAGATGCATGAAAATGAAAAATGAAAAAGATATCCTGTTGAGTATTATCTTGATTTTGAAGCTTGATTTTTCTACAACTTTCATCTTTTATAAATGTAATGCTTCCTGGGAGAAATTTCAAATATTTAAACATATTTGTGGCTTACAATCCCGCTGGTTCCAAGATTTTTCCTGACTTGTTTTTCAATACAGATCGATCAATCGATCTTATTTACTGGGTGTAAGCCACAAATATGTTTAAATAACTTTCATATTTTCCATGTGGAAGTTGTTGGCCGACCGCACCACAGCAAAACATGAAGAGAAAGGGAAATAAAGAAGAGGAATTACTCATTAGAAGAGTTCAGTATAGTTAACCTGATTTTATGACCCCTTCTCCGTCCCCCATCATGTCCATCTCATCCTCCTCCTCATTGGTCAATTCAGGGTTCATTTTCGCGCGCCCCTGTACAGACTGACCAATCCCCATAGACGTCTCATGCTTGTTATTCTCCTTGTTGCCGCTCTCCGCGTTCTCGCCCTGATCGTCCACGCCCGCGTCGTCGGCGCTGGGACTTTCGTCGTCGAGTCCGTCGGGGTCGAAGTCGCTATCGCTCGAGACCTGCTTGTGGATGTACTCGGCCATGGGGTGGTCTTTGTTCACTTTGGAAAAGTACTGGAGAGCGATCGGGGTGCCGCAGACATAGGCGGAGCGATCGGGCGTGGACACGGTAGCGAGAAGGGACTCGCATCCAAGTTGTTCCAATCGATCCAACTGCAATGAAATAATACGTACCAATTTAATTAGTGAATTATTTGTATTTCAATTGTCAGAATGCAAATTGCATTATAATACCTCGCAGCAATTAAAGGATGCAATTTGAATTCTGACTAATGAGATACATGAATATCTTTTTTTTATGATTTAAAAATAAAAGCTACATGTTCTCCTTTCCTTTTGCATACGCCTGACAGTTTATCACTAAGAAAACATATCTTGTCATAAAAAGACATCTTGATGGTAATAAATCTTGGGCCTCAGTCGAAAGGCAAATATTACTGATGAATAAGAGTTGTCCTATATAGATCACTTCAGCAAATCGGTAACTTCAGATTCTCATGAGTTTTATGTACTAGGTGATATAAACTCATAAATAATCATTACTGTATTAACTTTGTGTTGATCACTATTTTCCAAACTTTCTAGCTAGTTGGATAATCTTTTTAACATTTCGTTATTCCAGATGCGTAATTATTTTTTCCATCTTGTGTGTTCTTTCATTTCGAACTTTGAATGAGGTCATGTCCTTTTGACTTTTCAAAATGAATATTGTTATCGTGGATCTCCGGTGAATATAATTATGCACGAGATTAAAGAGGAACGAGAGAAACAGAGCTCTGGGAGAGAGAGACAGAGAGAGAAAGGGGAGAGTGACGGGTAAAGGGAGAGAGGGTAAGAAAGACAAAGAAAGGGAAAGAGAAGTAGAGTAAGAAATTGAAAACGAGAGAGAGAGAGAGAGAGAGAGAGAGAGAAGGGGATAGGATAAACGTAACAAAAAATACAGAACCAACAATTTTCCTTGACGAAGCCTTGACCAAATCTAATTTTGGACGTTCCAGCTTCATTCAGAGAAACCTTTTCTTTTAAATAGAATTCTGACAAAATGTCAAATAAAACCAAACAACCAAAACAGCAAAAACATAACGACCTTCTAATGAATATAAAGAGAATAGCGTCAGTACAAAGACCTACAGTGATACCATTTTGAAATGAAACCATAATAGGTTACGTAATCAATCTTTGAAGAAACAAAAACACCGACGACGAATAAAGATGAAGACCCAAGGCCAGCAAAATAAGGAAATACATTATGAAATAACAACAGTACAACAAGTTTGTTATTCAACAGTATGATAACATACAAAAGGAGAAGCACAGTAAAGGAAGAAAGAAAGACAAAGAGAAAAGAAATAAAACCGAAAACAAGTGAGGAAATGTAAAGAAAAGAAAAGAAAAGAAAAGCAGAGAAAGAAAGGGAAAGAAAAGAAAAGGATAACATAAGAGAAAGGCAAGAAAAAGAAAAGAATAGCAAAGAAAAGAAACACAAAGGCAATTCCACGTGGGCAACAATATACAGGTTAATACTAACATATTCAAAATTATGGATGTTTTTTTCCTGGGGACCTATTGACGAGTTATTCCATTAACCTGATATCAATGAATGAACTACAATACTTGGAATCCAGTCCGCATACATTACTTCTTGATATGTCGGGAAAGCCTCGGGCAAGCTTTCAGGTTAACAGCAAGAAGCTTCGTTTAAATTGTATGCATTAAATTTGAATACATTAGTAAACCGAACTATTGCATAGCTTTTCTTTTGCAAAGAGTTGATAAGTGATCAGGCGACCGGCACTTCCCAATCGATTATAATTATCTTGGCAAGTTTAACAATAAGGGAGTTTACAGATAGCACATGGTACAAATGACCCCAAATATCCACAGATCTTTTACACATGGAGAAGTTCCACTTTGAGCATCTTAGAATAATAACTGCCAAAGTCCTAGATGTGCTTCATGAATACCTTTTGTTTGACCTCTTGAAAAGAAAACTTCCACCTGCGTATCATAGAATGTACCGTTGGTCCATAAATGAATAATGTTACATAAATTTCATGAGCGCATATTCAGTATTCATCTCTGTGGGTTTTACCATTTTGGTACAAATGACCTTTATCTGCCCATGCGCAGATTGTATCTGTAAACTCCCTTATTCAATGCCTTGCGAACATTGTCAAAAGACTGTCAGAACAAGGAATTACTCACATAAGTATGTAATATCAAATGGCCCTGACTGGGATAACCCTTGGAATAATTTTATTTCACTGGGTACCTTTGCGCAAAGTGTAAGAAACATACATTTTCCTGGTCGGCGCAAAACCCTTAAAGGGGCTGTAGCATGGGAAATACTGGATGACGCCATCTACATCTTCTTTTGGACAACTGCAAGTAAACGAATGGACTTGATTAACTGGGTCAGCGCGCGCTAACGTTAGCGAAACAGACCGAAGTTCTCTTCAAACTGCGGTTTCTCGCATGTTGCATGCACGTGAATACGGGTCGTAGGCCTACTTCGGTCGCGTCTTCAGTAGTCGGCCCCGACTCAGGCTACAGGAAAGACACGGAGTCTCGTCATGCTACAGCTCCTCTAAGGCCAGTGATAATTTGGCACATTTGGATTTTCAGTCATTCCCTTCCCCCGAATATCTCAACAATAATCAAGTAACTTACATTCATCTGGATCTGCTCCACGATTCGTCTTATTTCATGGTGCCTCATTTCTGGGGATTCCTTTGGTGGTGGCATCATCTTGACAGACGGGTAGACGGTGAAGCTTGGTGGGGACATCCCCTGTTGTGGATGCCCCGGAAGTACACTCCCTGGCATCATCCTAGCTCCTCTAGGACCAGGGTAGAACCCTCGAATCGGCGTCTGATGGTACCCGATGTCTTCATCCTGCATGGACGCCGCTGACATGACCGGAGATGGAACCGATCCTAGCGGGGAAGAATGGTTAGATCTCTGTGATGTCGGTGCTTGTGCCGCAGGCGTTGCAATGGTTGCTTGAGCCGGCATGCTATTTGGCAGCATGCCGTCAGTGGCGGTTACCGATGGCGGGTAACCTGTGGTGGATTGTCCTTGAAGATATGGTGGAATCGAACGATTTGGCATGCGTGGCGAAGTGTGTGGCGGGGCATGTACCTGTATGGCGGGTTGCTGGTGGTTTTGGCTCGTGGGTACCAACTGCGTTAGCGCCATTTGATTCACCTGCGATTGGTGGAGTTCATTGTGTTGCGGATTAGATGCCTCTGAGCCATGGACAGCGCCCTCACCGGGTGTTCCACCAGGGAGCGGCTGCTGCTGTGGCGGCGTCGTACCAGGTCCATGTTGCTTTGCCATGTGCGGTAAGAAAAGCATCTGGGTCTGGCGGGGTGGTGCCATGGTCAAGGTTTGTATTTTGGCTGGTGGCATTCCCTCGCTACATTCTCCTGGTGGTACATGGTCAATATAACTCTGCATGCATGCTCTTTGGACTTCTTCCAAGCGTCGCTTTCTTCGCTGGTTACCGATCCAATTCTAGATTTTAAAAATCAACAAGGAAAACCCAAACAAATTATACTCATTATAACCGGAATTTAAGTCATGTATCATATTGCTTGATTATAGTATATTTTTAGGATTTTGTAAGTTTTCATTTTCATTTTTTGTAGGTTTCTTCTTGTTGTAAGTGCTTTGGGCCGCTCTGAAAAAGCGCAGTATATAAATAATAATAATAATAATTATAAAACACAATAAAATTTATGTCCGAAATCTATAATTTGTTGGCAAAGGATATCTCTCCGAGATTCTCGTTTCTTCCCTCCACTAAGCGAAAACGGGAGGGCTCGCGAGATTTACCAAATCATATTCCCAAAATTCTCCTTCTATGACAACCATGCGTCTACTCCTGACTGAAATAAAAGAGATAGAAAGAGAGAGAGAGAGAGAGAAAGGGAGAGTGAGAGAGACAGAGACAGAGACAGGGAGAGAGAGGGAGATACTGAGCGAGAGAGGGGAACGGAAGGGAGAATGAGAAGACAGTATAGGACCATCAAATCCAATTTTAGTGCTTACCCTAACCACATCGAATTCCAGTGCTGCTTCTTGTGCGCATTGCTGGATCTTTTCCTGATACATGAGGCTCTGACCGACCATCCCTTGCTCAAAGTACTTCATCAGGGTTCGTTTCTGCTCCAGTGTGAACGTGTGTCTCATGGGAATCTAAAGGAAATAAAAGATAAGCAAAGAGAAGAAAACAACAATAAGTGAAAGGCATTAACGAAGTTGGAGGACTATGTGCACCATCCCAAGTTCCCAATAGCAAAACAAAATATCAAGCAATTAAACACACACGCACACCCACACAAAACTGAAACACGAGACTCGGTCCGACCATCCCTTGCTCAAAATATTTCATCAGGGTTCGTTTCTGTTCCAATGCCCTTCATGGAAATCTAAGAGAAAAAAAAAAGAAACAAAAAGTGAAAGACCACGCAGTAATGAGTTAAGAGGAGCTACCTTCAAATAACAAAAGAAAGAAAACAAACACACAGACAAACAAACAAACAAACACACACAAGCTGATGCATGAGAAACCATCCCCTGCTCAAAATATTTCATCAGAATTGTTTCCAATGTGAGCATGTGCCAATTTGGAATCTGAGAAAAGAGAAGAAAAGAGGAGATAGTGAAAGGCAAGCGCGATAACGAGTTCGAAAAAAGACATTAAACAAACAAACGAACAAATAAATGAAATAAACAATATGTCAAAGGTCCTGACCAACTACTTCACGGACAACTTTAAAAAAAAATCCAATTTGCTCTTATCATTATTGTATGTTCTTATTTTTGTTGTAAGTTTTCCTTACTCCTGTACCATCTATTTACATGTCTTTTATGTCTATAGGGACTCCTCTGTAAAACAGCATTGTTGTGCTAACAACGCTGATGAGTAGGGCCACCCCTCCGTCTTCCTCTTATAAGTGTGTCTTTATTATTGTAAATTTATATTTGTTGATGATTTTTTAATTGACCGAAATACATACAATACAATACAATACAACACCACTAATTTATCACCCGAACATCTCCCCTAGATAACTAACGTTAATTACCAATCTAACAAATACCTCGCTTACAGTTTATTTTGTTTAATTCATATTAAGCCTTTTATTATTATAAAAAAATAAGTAATCCCCTTTAATTAACTCCATGAGTAATTGCATGAGATATTTTTTTGCTAAAAATTGTTCCATACAGCCTATTATATGACCTAATGTTTAGGTCGCATTTTCTTTCGGGGGGGGGGGGGGGAGGGGTGGTATTATTGATGATGATTGTTTGACCTGACTGCTAAGAAAGCATGTATATCCTTGTAAGTCAACAACCAAGGGTCGACGGATTTAAGTCCTCTCCGAGGGACTTGGTAATGCGGATTAATGCCGTACCAAAAGGAACGAGCGCAATGACTTGGTTTCGAACGCGGGACCCCCGGCTACGAGACCACTGCTCTACCACGATAAAGTGCGTATGTGTCTCTATATTACAATTAATGATTATTTGTCATGGTAACAAGAAGGAAATGATTTATTAAACAATTCAAATATGGTGACGAAGATTTAACATCATAACACCATAAGGGGATGTTGCGTGAAATATAATATTAAATAAGGGCAACAAATCCTGTATTTGGTTTATTCTTCATGATCTGTATAGTGTATACCATACTAAAGTATTTCTTTGATTTTTTTCTTCTGATGTTCACAATGATAGCCGTGGTCATTATTACATGTGATTTTCATGTTAAGCCACTAATTTAACATTCGAAATTTCAACAAGTAAATAAAAATAAAAAAACTGCATATTCGGTCTAGATATGACAGAACCCCCTCTCTGTGCGATATTGTGCCCGTATGCTCATGGATATTCAACAAATATGGAAGTACATGTATAATAATTTGTTTGAATCTCAATTATTTAATTTTCCAATTAAAAAGGCCATTATCGTGTACATGCTCTCCCGGTAACTCCGGACAGTGACGTGTTTTTGCAGACTTTAATACATTTACATGTATTTATGATCCCCAAATAATACCGTATTATAATAGCGTAGTGGGTGTATAATGTTCTAATTTTAGTCTAGCCCTAACTATAATTCTGCAAAGGAAGGACTTATAATAATGCATTGTCGAAAAATATAATTCCTTCTCTAGATCATTCTAGAATCTAGATTGTATGATCCATCTTGGAAAAATCGGAAAAGATTAAGAAAGCGCTACAAACCAAGACTGGTGGTGTAAAGGACAAAGTGAAAATCATTTTGTCAACTTTTTGATCCTTTTTATTTTAATGCTTAAGAATATCATAGGAGAAAGGGACGCTGAAAAGATTTGCTCTTCAAATGCATATACGAAATATGACCATAAGTAACTGAAATACTTGGAACAATTATGCGACAGTTTGGGCAGTCCCTTATAAATATTCTGTGTGCAGTGCACGTAGCATTCAGTAAGATTGGGTCAATTCTTATCATTTTGATGATAGCAAAACCTCACAGTATAGACCAATTTTGCAATTCTCTTATTGACCCTTTTTCATTGCTTTCAGGCAGCTTCTAACACAATGTTGTAATGGCTTGACCCGAACCCCATTTCATGAACTATTTTTGTGGCTTTACCAATATTCAAAATTGTCTCTAAATGCAGATTGGAGGTCTTAAAGGTATTACAAAGTTTTGGGAAATTTCGAAAAATGGGTGGATAGTGATTCTTTACAATTTTGATATATTTGGATGCCCCTGAGGATGTATTAAGAACACCAACAAATTTAGCCCCTAAAACACTTCTACTTTCGAGAAAAATTTAATATAAAGATTTACCGGTGCTCCCGGTAAATTGTGATAAATTTCAAATAGCTCCTACTGCCGTACAATGGTAGATGCGACCATGAAAATCTCAGAGTATGTAGTTGTGGTATATAATTTCCGAACGAAAATAGCTAATCGGTCGATTTTAGTCAATAAACATTGTTTTATAGCTTAGTTAATATCTTGACCTTGAGAGGGAGCTATCCAACATAAAGTGTTTATTATTTACAATTTCATAACTTTAGAGTCGATTTCGACCCCGACAACGATCACTTAATATTGTAGGATCGTATATGCTTCCAATATTTTCATTTGAACCAAATTCATGACCCCATACCAAAACTTTGTATTACCTTTAACTGCTTTGAATGATAATTCCAATAAGATCAAGGTTTTTCTCATCGTTAGTTCACTAAAACATAAAATGAGGTATGGTTCTAAACTCATCATAATATACATGTATATATATATATTTATAGCCGAACACCCATTAAGAATCTATTTTTACGCATCCATAAAGCGAAATTCTGGAATCTTGTATACAAGACATACAAGTACAATTGAAGACATGGAAATTATTTAAAAGTATATTTGAATATCTATACGTAAGCATAAAAAGAAGAATGTTTTTTTAATTTGAAATAGGTAAAACAAACAAAACAAAGGAAAACAAAAGGAAAACACAAGCGACTGAATTTAGGTATGAAGGAATGTGATTTGTGCCCTGAATTCTATTCCAAATGATTTATGTTCCTTTTATGCCCTTTTAAAATCAGGAGTCAGACAGTTTGATTTTGTTATTCAACGACTATGCAAAACATAGCTCCCTCCCACCCACCCTGAAAAATAAAAGGTCAGAAAGTCACGATGTTATCACCTCGCTTTTCCTGTTAGTAAATCCTTTATATACTTCCTAAATGCGATTTTCCGAATAGGTTGAAAAACTAATGAATAATAATCATTTCATTTAAATGCTTCCGTGTGGGGTTTAATTGGGAATTTTCAGACATGTATCTGATAATCTACGTCTAGTGAAATTGTCATCACCCGTCCGAAAAACATAGGGCTGGAGAGAAAAAAAATCGTGATTAGTTAAAAAAAAAAAAAAATCGATTTATTCGATTTAAATCGCGAAGTTTTATGAATTTCAATCGATTTTGTATTACTTGGAAAATAGTCACTGATATACAAATAGATTATTATTATTTTTGAGATCGATTGGCTATCCAGCATTAGCTGTAAAGTATAATGTACATGTTATATCATTGAAAGGTAGAAGACGGCAAGTCTGATTTAAAAGAAATTAACATGCTGTTTAAAATTCTATTTATGTGTTCTAATAAAAATAAACATAAGAATAAACAAATATATATTTACATATAGTACTTAATACGAAGACAATGTCTCAAAGTGCTTTTACATGCATTATTATCCGGATCATCGGATATTCTCCATGCACTCCCTGGGGAACATTCCAGCCAACCGCCATTTTACAGACGAATGCTGATGGCCAGGCGCGGATCCAGGGGGGGCCGAGCGGGCCTTGGCCCCCCCCCCCCGCAACAAAAAAAAAAAAAAAAAAAAAAAGAGAGAAGAAAGGAAAAGAAGGGAAAGGGAAAGAGGAGAGAAAGGGAAAGAAAGAAGAGGAAGAAGGAAAGAAAAGGGGGAAGAAGGAGATCGGGGGGGGGGGGGGGGCGAAAGGGCCTTGCCTCCCAGGCTGTTGACCCCCCCCCCCCCAAATAAAAAAAATAAGAGAGAAGGAAGAAAAAGGAAAGAAAAAAGGAAAAGAGGAGATACTGGCGTACTGATAGGGGGGGGGGGGGGGGCTTGGGGGAAATCAAATTCAAACGTGGTTTATTTCTAATTACACAACGGTGGATTACAAGTAATGCTGAAATGACATAATTTCCGAGATTTTTCCTCATTTTTTAGTAAATTACGTTTGTACGTTTGTATGTGTTTGTTGGAAAATGACAAATTCCTAAATTTACAGCCAGGCAAGAAATATGATTCTTGAGATTCCTACATGTCAGGGCCCAACGTACGGCGGGGTTTGGGAACCCCGAGCTCCCCCCCCCCCCACTTTTTTGAAAAAGTATATTAAAGAGAAATAAAATAGAATGAGAGCAAGAAAGAAAGAATAGTTAACTGCCAGTGTTAAAAAATAATGAGGCATCAAAATATGCTCATCTGACCGTGATTAATGCCTAAAACCCCCTAAGCTTCCGGGGGCTCCGCCCCCTGGACCCCACGCCAAATAGTGACCTGCCAGTGTCATAAAATAATAAGGTATACAAAGAAATGCTCATCTGACCTTAATTAATAGCCTAAAAGCTCTGAGCTTCCGGTGCCGGCTCCGCCGCCTCGACCCCACCAGGGGCCCTAAGACGGGGCCCTAAGACGGGCCCCTTAATGCTTATCTGACCGTAATTTATTGCCTTAAACCCCTTAGCTTGCGGGGTTAGACAAGGTATCAAAATGTGTTTATCTGACCGCAGGCGCGTAGCCCGGGGGTGGGGGGGGGGGGGGGGTGGGGCAGTCCCCCCAAATCGGAAGAGGATGTAGGAAGAAAAAGGAGCAGACAAAGAACATCTTCAGACAAGGATTAAAAGTATAGAGAACGGTACAACGCATCGTCTTCTTTCTCTAATAATTTAATGAAACGTCAAAGCGTCGCGCAGGAGGGGAGAGGGGGGGGGGGGGGCTGAATTCAGACAAGTATTAAGAATCGAGAACGGTACAACAAATCGTCTTCTTTCTCTCATAATCTTATGAAACGCCAAAGCTTCCGCGCTTCGCGCGGGAGGGGGGAACCTGAATTCAGAGGATGATTCAGAGGCGAGAACGGTAATACGAATCTTTAATGAAACGTAAAAGCTTCCGCGCTTCGCGCGGGATGGAGGGGGAACTAAATTCCGAGAAGGATTATTTTCGAGAACGGTACAACGAATCGTCTTCTTTCTCTAATGATTTAATGAATCGTCAAAGCTTCCGCGCTTCGCGCAGGAGGGGGAGGGGGGGGGGGAGACTGAATTTAGACAAGGATTAAGAGTCGAGAACGGTACAACGAATCGTCTTCTTTCTCTAATGATATAATGAAACGTAAAGCTTCTGCGCTTCGCGCGGGATGCAGGGGGGGGAGAATCTAAATTCAGACAAGGACTATTTTCAAAAAGGTACAACGAATCGTCTTCTTTCTCTCATAATCTTATGAAACGCCAAAGCTTCCGCGCTTCGCGCGGGAGGGGGGAACCTGAAATCAGAGGATGATTCAGAGGCGAGAACACTAATAAGAATCTTTAATGATTTAATGAAACGTAAAAACTTCCGCGCGATGAAGGGGGAACTAAATTCCGAGAAGGATTATTTTCGAGAACGGTACAACGAATCGTCTTTTTTCTCTAATGATTTAATGAATCGTCAAAGCTTCCGAGCTTCGCGCAGGAGGGGGAGGGGTGGGGGACTGAATTTAGACAAGGATTAAGAGTCGAGAACTGTACAACGAATCGTCTTGTTTCTCTAATGATTTAATGAAACGTAAAAGCTTCCGCGATTTGCCCGGAAGGAGGGGGGGGGGGGGGAGAATCTAAATTCAGACGAGGACTATTTTCGAAAACGGTTCAACGAATCGTCTTCTTTCTCTAATGATTTAATGAATCGTCAAAGCTTCCGCGCTTCGCGCAGGAGGGGGAGGGGGGAGACTGAATTTAGACAAGGATTAAGAGTCGAGAACTGTACAACGAATCGTCTTGTTTCTCTAATGATTTAATGAAACATAAAAGCTTCCGCGCTTTGCGCTTTGCGCGGAAGGAGGGGGGGGGGAATCTAAATTCAGACGAGGACTATTTTCGAAAACGGTTCACAGTTCGTCTTCTTTCTCTAATGATTTAAGGAAATTTAGAAGCTCCCGCGCTTCGTGCGGGAGGGGGGGGGTGAACCTAAATTCAGACGAGGATAAAGAGTCGAAAACTTGACAACGAATCGTCTTCTTTCTCTAATAATTTAATAAATCGTAACATTTTCCGCGCTTCTCGCGGGAAGGGAAAAACTAAATTCGGACGAGAATTATTTTCGAGAATGGTACAACGAATCGTCTTCTTTCTCTAATGATTTAAGGAAATTTTGAAGCTTCCGCGCTTCGCGCGGGAGGGGGGGGGGGGGTGAACCTAAATTCAGACGAGGATTAAGAGTCGAAAGCTTGACAAGGAATCGTCTTTTTTCTCTAATAATTTAATAAATCATAAAAAAATTTGCGCTTCGCGCGGGAGGGGAAAAACTTAATTCAGAAGAGAATTATTTTCGAGAATGGTACAACGAATCGTCTTCTTTCTCTAATAATTTAATGAAACGTCAAAGCTTCCGCGTTCCGCGGAGGAGGGAGGGGGAAAATCGCCCCTCCCTGCACCGACCCCCCCCCCGCATTACGTCACTGTTGGTCACCATTACGTACCAATATTTGGCTCGCATAATTTCAAATTTGGGCCCCCCCCCCCTAAAAAATCCTGGATCCGCGCCTGCCTGATGGCAAATTACACCCGTATGACTTGTTTTTTTATTGAGATAATCAAATTGGGTATAATTGCCACAATGTATAGGCCTACAGTGATGGGTATGGAAAGATCTTGATGGTCTCATGCATAATTTTTAAATAAGGACAATTTTCATTATGAATAATATTTATTGAAGAATAAATCGTTTTGTTTAAAAATATTCCAAAACAAAAATATACAAAAAGGACTGCCACATTTCTAAAATTTGCAAAGAAGAATCGAAGATAAGCATGTAAAATATGAATAACTCAAATCATATTTATCAAACAAACAGGGTATATATTAAAAGTCACACCATTTTTTAAATTAACATTGTAGGCCTACGTGTATCGTATTGTATTGTATTGTATTGTTATGTGCAAGTTGAATCAAATGGAAATCCAATGGCAATAATTGTAAATTTTCCACTAAACCAACTGACATGTTATCAATTTATACTTGCTATTTAAAAAAAAAAATTATCATGAAATTACTTTTTATTGTTTACCATTATTATTACAATTATCGTTATCACCTTTATCATTATTATTATGACGATGATATAGGCTGATGATAATAATAATAATGATACTTAATAAACATTATTGATCATGATTAGGCTTATTTGTTTTAATATTGTTATCATCATCATCATCACCATTTATATCCTTCATCATTACTAGATCATAATCATGACCATTCTTCTTCTTCTTCGTCTTCTTGTGTCCATACCACTATTCTAGCTTGAAATTGATCTTAATTTGATTTGGCAACAACATAATTGAAGGCAAACCAATTTTTTCCATATTATTATGCTTATCAATAAGTAAGGATCTGTAGGCGCTTAGTTAATGTCTATTCTATAATACTAGATTTTGTATTGATTGCAATTTAGATATAAATGAGTTTAAACAGGCACTCCAAAAACATATTCACAATTATTCCGTTTCAGGCTCCTCTTAAAGGTCCTTAAAAAGTTACAGTTTCCAAATTGGCAACGTATTATGATAATGATTAGGTGATTAAATATGATGGCAAATCACCCCGTCTAGCTGCTGTCCAGTCAGACCGCAGCGTGCGCGAATTCGCTTCCATTTATTCATATCGTATGCACGAATTTGCTCCTCATGAATACGTAATAAGCAAAAACATGGCACAGTTCTCATCTTTCTGCTATGCTCAGGATTCATTTAATGACATTGAATTCGTCATGAATATTGAGCCAGAACTATAAACATTATAATGTACTATTCAATAAATAGTGAGTGAAGTTTCAAAATGTGAAAAAACACCAAAAAAAACTTGCAAACAAAAATATTTGAAGAGTCGGATATACACGTTAAATAACCATTTTTATCGGGGGTGCATCTCGCTGAATTTTGGCTTACCACATAATGTAGATATTTTCCTAACATAATATTATACTTCCTGTCAATGTCTGTCTCAATACCAGTCAGGAACAAGCAAAGTAGTAGCTGATGCATAATAGACTCCGGCGGAAAATAAGACATGGCCGATCGACGAGCGTTTCGCATCGAGATCAACCGGGGGATACCACGTTATATATAGCTTTGCGTCGATTCGCGGTCCAACCAGTCTGCGCGCTATACGTGAACACGCACGGAAAATAGACGGAGATTAGGGATATTCATGAATTACTCTCGTGTGCGTAACCCCCGGTCGTAGAGGCTTTTGTATTGCCCCACATACTTATTATTGTGTACGATACTCATTCGCTACATAATTATAGAAGTGAACGGAAAGTACAAAGTTGTATACGGATACGCACACAAGTACAATATAGAATTCCAGCTCTAGGGACAGAAGAGGGGATTTAAGTGTCTATAAAGGCTATTTTTGGCCAGGCTTTGATATCATTTTAACAAAGAAGACACATTATTCGTTATGAAATGTATGTTTGTGTAAATACAAACTTTCAGGGGGGGGGGGGGGGGCAATGTTATTGAAAATTGAAAATATGATTGTTCCCATGCTATTAATTTCATGGTTGTAAAAGTTCTGAAATGTGTTTTTATATTTGTAAACCATGGGCTAATTAGAAGAGCCTTAAACAGGAATTTCTTTTGGTAATTCCCAGACATTCGATGATGGTAATATTTTATTTCATAATTCTTTTGTCAATTGTGTTACTCCAGTTCATGTGTATTCCTGGAAATAAAATATAACAAAATTCTTTCCCTTATTCTCTTTTCTGTTTGATTTTGTTTTAAAGTGACCCGCGGAATATATATATATCTGGAAATTTATTTTCGGGGTTTGTTTGTGTGTAATATGACCCTTGGATAGAAATATAAGTGTGCGGTGGGCTGAAGGGCTCAAATAAAACTTGTAGAATTCTAATTTTTCATCTTCAACATCATTAACACAATCACAATCGTCATCGCCATCACAATCATTATCATCATCACCATAGCCATCATCGCCGTCACCACCTACATCATCATCACCACCATTAGCATTGCATCACAATCATAATCACCGTCATCATGATCATCACCATGCACCACCTACATCGCCATTAATTGCCATCATCACCATCACGTTAACGACCAGCATTGCCATCATAATCACCCTCATCATCACCACCATCAGCATTGCCATCAAGATAATCATCGTCATCATGATCACTGTCATCATTATCATCACCATATCCATCATGATCGCCATCACCACCGACATCATCACCACTGCCATCATCATAATCACCGTCATCATTATCATCACCATAGCCATCATCTCCACCGTCGCCATCACCACCATCACAATCATCATCACCAACATATCAAAATATGTCAATGCTTGACTATTTATATTATGTTTACCCTGTGTAGGTACTATTTCTGGATGAAATACAAATCTGCAAAATATATCTTTTAAAAAGATTTTTTCTTTTGTGGGGGGGGGGGGGGGGGGGGGCTATTATTTAACAGGTCTGTTTAATTCACATTTCTTAATCAACTAACCCAAAAGAAAACCAGGTCTGGTTTCTTCTGAATAGCCTAGTAAATGGACAAAAAAATGTATTATTTAACACTACTACAAATAATAAATGCGATAGGACTACAAATAAAATTTGCATTTTCTAATATTTATATTTTATTTATAAACTGACTTTGACATTTATGTTGAGACCATCACACGCATAAAATGTGTCGCTGAGAATAAAAGTATTATTAGAGTTAAGTATTGTTAAATTGTATAAAGGTGACAGTTCAGTCAGTTTTCTATTAATATAATAAATGCTTTGTTCGTGTGAAGCTCCGGAATCCCACCTTGGAACTTTGGAAGTATCAGAGATTTTTGTTTTATTGAAAGGAATAAACTGAACAAAATCCTTCTCGTCCTTCTCCCAAACTCCCCGTTCAAGATTGTTTGTTCCAACGTGAAGCAAAACTGCGGTTGAGTCTTCAAATAAATAACCATTAAAACGAACAAAGGCATGGAGTCCAGCAAATGTTGATCCAGGAATGCAATGGAGACTGATGTGTGATGTCTGTCAATGTCCCGCAAGCTTCGATGGTTGAGTGCGTCTGTCAGAAAAACAACAACAAATGATAAGAAGAATAATTAAAATGTCTTAGTTCAATGTATGGGGATTTGAAAAGATCTTATCAAAGTAGCTAGCCATTTATGGTAGACAAAACTGGCTTGCTTTCAAATTTATTTTTTTAAATGAAAACAAATTACAGGTGTCAGATTCATGAAGTTTTCCCTTCATTTTTGAAGATGTGCACAAGTTCTAAAATGTAAGTGTTTACCTTTGGCTTTTTGTTTTAATTCTGCTCTGTTCATAATCATAGGTCTACAACTCGCACAAGGAAATGCTGCTTATTTCTGTGGCTGGCTGTAAGGTTTGAGTTGAGCAGAAGGCAGAACCAAAGTTTGAGAATCCCAAATTAATATAATTAATTATCCTTTAGTTTAAGTAATTTGTCATTTTAATATCCAGCTCACTGAGC
The DNA here is from genome assembly GCA_035222895.1 of Strongylocentrotus droebachiensis. Taxonomy (NCBI): domain Eukaryota; kingdom Metazoa; phylum Echinodermata; class Echinoidea; order Camarodonta; family Strongylocentrotidae; genus Strongylocentrotus; species Strongylocentrotus droebachiensis. Next base: position 90,397 of record JAVYIG010000311.1, on the reverse strand, counting down.
TCAGCTCAGCTCACTCGCTCAGCTCAGGATTCCAGTACAAAACAATTTGATCAGTTACCAAACCCCTTCATTACTTGTCTAAACATGTTTAAACCCGTGTAAATATACATTTAAAACATATCATTTGATCTAGATTTATAATGAATAGCAATGACTAATGAGCAGTCGATTTATTTACATTGCTGTCGATTTGCGACAACAAAAACTAAAAAGCTGACAAAAATATATACACATGGGACTACATAAATTCCTGCTGTATGCGCCACACAATGGCACAGCGACACACAAGAAACCCCGCCATTCCTGACTAAAAGGCCGTAGCCATAGCAATTCCCCGCGGTTTCGAATCATTTTCCGTCTACTTCCGGTAGATTTCCAAAATATAGTCCAATAATTTGGGCATATTTCTTATTCAAACATTACTTGCATCTACGTGTTTTCAACATCAAACGATGGACTGGTTATCAAAGACGACGTAGGATGCAAAAATTCGAAATAATATTATCAATACCAGTCAGGAACAAGCAAAATACGACACTATGTAATGAGTAGTTAATTTCCGAGGACTAAAAAACGCTCTTTTTGTTTGCGATAAAAGTAAGCGCAAAATCTAACTAATTTGGGCAAATTTGGTGTCAAAGAACAGCGAAAATTTCAGAGATTGACTTACCCCACGATTCCGCCATGATGAATTGCACTGTAAGCCATACGAGGGCGACAAAATGATGCTACCAAAATCCCGTGGTTGGTCTCGTGTTTTACGAGAGCGTTGTAAGCGAGCTTTTCACCGAACGGGAATCTGAATAAAAATTGCCGCACAGCCTCATTATCGCGCACGCTGCGGTCTGACTGTGTCCAGCAGCCCGCGACCGACCGCGCAGTGAGAGAAACATATATAATATGACTATAGTGAAATAAACATATATTACACTTTTTGATCATATAGTAAGAAGTATCATGACAAAGTGCAATCTTCCTTTTCGGGGATGAGTTGATTTTTCGTTATAATGATTAAATAACTTTTCATATACACAACAAAACAAGTCGATCTTGTTCCGCCCGGCTTGTTCCGTCGCGGAATCGACGGAGGAGGCGACGACGAAACGCACACAGTATATCACGCACACAGTATATCACACACACACAGATTATACACTCACGCATTCAATGACGTCCCGAATCATGATCACACACAGTCAGTTCTATTCACAGGTTCAGTCACTGTGAACAAAATTTCGTCAAAATGTTTCCTTACCCTCATCCCTCTAGATGATAAAGACTGGTAGGCGTTGGGAGGAAAATTCCCAGATGACATCATTTTGATGAATTTGAGAAGGGTTTAATTTCGATAAATGTATCTATGAAATGAAATTTGACTGACAAATCAACCGGATCACACAATCATGGCGATCAAAATCTAATTTAATTTAGTCATTGCCCACAATGCATCAGTTGATTGATTTCACCTTCGACCTGAATAATACAACAAAGGAGTGCGTGTAAAATACGGGAACGAAAGGGTTAGCGAAGAAGGATTTCTTACATCGGGATTTACTCTTTCCGGTCTTAATTTGCATCATATTTCGCATTTTTGTTTGAAAGAATGGAAAAGAAAGAGAAGGATTCTGGTGGCAGCACCAACACTAGCGGCGATGAAGGTGCAAAAAAGAAAGAGAGAAGCAGCCCTCCGCAGACCCAACAAGTGACTGCTGCAAGCCAACCCTCCGCCTCGGCATCCGCCTCCTCGGCTAGCGCTAGCGCTAGTGGAGCTGGAGCGGCACAGAAGCCGACTATGATGATGATGGCATCTTCTAGCAGTGGGAAGACCTCGGGCTCTCATCAAGGATCAGGGAAACATCATCCTACGCCAGTTTACAGCATCATGCCTCCTTCATCGAGCCATGGATCAATTCACCACAAGGGCCACGCAAATGGAAGTGATGAACCTCTCAGAAGAACAAGCAGGAGGAAAAGACCTCGGGTAAACAAAAGAAAAATGTCAATCATGACATGAAATATAATTTTTTGTTGAAATTGCCAATTAATACAGTACAGATGCAGATGCAGGCTGTGTATCTGGAATTCTGGATCTGGGAAGTTAATTAAAAACAGCAATTTGAAGAAGTTTACAAAATACAAGCAATAATAGACGGTCTAGATTTCATTAACCAGGTTAACCTTTTGAGACCCATGATGACATGTTCATGAATGATAAAGTGATGATGATAAAGTACAAATAATATTGGTGTGTGTTATGAATATATAATCCCACGTACTGTATTAATTCTATTATTGTTTAATGTTATAAAACTGGACTCACTGTCATTTCATTTGAAAACAAACGTACTTATGCTTGAGAGTTTTCTTAAGCTTGGCAATCTAGCCTACTGATAAACTAAGGTCAGGAAACAAAAGAACGAATGTCTTGATGAAAAGAAGGAGGATGATACAGATTACAGTAGTTTAAAAAACTGTCAAACCGTTAACCTATTCAAAACTAATCTCAAGACACATTTATTAAAAATTGCATTCGATGATTAATTAACTCTGTTCACTTTGATGCGTATTCCATATGTATGTAATTTGTATGTTTATTTGCATTTTTAGTTTTGTATAACTGTAATTGTATATCAGTCTATTTTGTGTGTATAGTGCTTAGAGACTTCGGTGGTAAGCGCTTTATAAGTAAAGTTTTTATTATTATTTTATTATTATGATGATGATGATGATGATGATGATGATGATGATAATGATTATAGTGAGGATGATGATGATGATGATGATGATGGTGATTATAGTGAGGATGAGGCTGATGATGATGATGATGATGATGATGAGAAGGAGAAGGAGAAGGAAAGGAAAAGAAGAAACCCATAGCAAGTTACATGTATACCGGTAGTCATTCTATGGTTGTTTGCATGATGTTTTGAATATGGATCAATAAAAGAATCTATCTAGACTACTCTAGATCTATCTAGGATGTTTTTTTTTCCAGGTTTTCTCAGTCACCTTAATCATAACATTATTCTTACTCTCTTTCTCTTTTGAATCAGGTGGAGTATCGGGAGATGGATGAGAAGTTGGCCAATCTTTCTGAGGATGAGTACTTCTCAGAAGAAGAAAGACAGTCCAAGAGAACGGCAAAAATCCCGGAAGAAGAGGAACCAGAAGAAGAACTGTCAGAACCCAAAGGTATTTTTATTTTCCCCCTTAATTTTACAGTTGAGAATTCTGAAGACAAGAAGTTTTATTATCTGTACTTTCAATTGTAGATTAGACCTAGGATGCCTGAAGGCCTAAGTATTTGAGAAACAGGGAACTTGATGAATTCAAATTATCGAAGACCTTTGCCCTATTTGCTATGTTTTTGTCTTGCCTGCCATTTTTCCAAATGGCATTGATAGGTACATAGGGAATGTATGACTTTATAAATGTTACAAACGGTATTCATTTACAAGCTTTAAAAAAATATCACTGCGATGAAACCTGCCTTGTCCTACTCTCTCTCTCTCTAAGTGCCATATTGATTGACTTTGGCGATCATGCTGTTCCACAACCCTCGGTTCCTAGCCTTCTGTATTAGCACCACTCCCAGTTCTTTCACTCCTCTCTCTTCCAACAATATCTGCAGACTGTCCATCCAAAGTATCCTCCCTCTTCCCACAATTTTCCCTGTCAAAGCAAGATTCTCTAGGCCTTCAGTATATTAAAAAAAAAATGCTGTAAACTAGAACGTGTTATTACACTGATCTGCAGGTTTGGAGGGTGCTGCCTTCTCTGCGCGTCTACCGCACGATAAGATGACGTCTCAAGAGGCTGCTTGCTTTCCTGATATCATCCAGAGTCCCATGCAAACCCAGAAACTATTCTTGTACATCAGGAACAGGATCGTAAGTCAACTAAAGTTTCCCAAAGGACAACGCAAAAACACTTTCCAAATTGTTGCATAAGCAGTAGGCTACCTCTGAAACATGTACATGTACTATTCTCATTCAATTCATTTACCGTATTTGCCGGTGTAAAGGCCGCAGTATTTTTGGAAGAGAAAATATCAAAAAGTCGGGGTGCGGCCTTTACGACGAAAGAGTAAAAAAAAAAAAAAAAAAAAAGTCAAAACCAACACGAATTTGCACGTATGGGACTAGAAACGGTAAAATAACAATACCACTATGTTACAGGACATTTTCAAACATCTTACCAACAATTTTATCTTGCATTGTTGACATGAAGACGAAAATAAACGTCATAACACAACAGTTGCCGATAGATCTTGATCTAAGTTCGTGACAATGCATTGCAAAGGTAAAGGAAGGTACAGTCTAACGGAGCTGCAGCGAACATCCATCGGAAGTCGCCATTTGTTTTTCCATTTCATGCAGTTTCGCATTACATAATGAGGAATGGTATTATTCTTGAGGAATTTTTCTTAGACATTGTTTTTCATGTACATGTGCTGCAATCGGGCTGTATAAAGAAGAGCTTAATTCCAAAAGGAGCTAAATCCATTTTTGATGAAAATTGAGTTATTGATATCAGAACATTGTTCACTTAAGTACCGTCTTTCAACAAAATTATTTAGCTAAATTTTGGGAGCAATTATGAAAAATTGCACCTTCTGATATCAATTTTCCTTAGACGCCTGTACAAAATCTGGTAAACATTTTCTTTTTTCCCAGTAGTTACAAAAATGAATTTAGTTCCTTTTGGAATTAAACTCTTCAATTGTAGATTTCCTCTAATCTTGGTTTTCTCCTTTGTGTACGCGCATAGCTTCAACTCTGGCTGGAGAACCCTAAAGTACAGCTGACCTGTGCGATTGCCCTTCCACAGATTGAAGCTCCGTACAACAGTAAGTTATATGAAATAGGTCATTTGTTTAATATTGAGTATCCTATTGGATGAAAAGGTGTCACCGGACACTCAATATTTTGTTAAATGAGCACGATCATGCAATATATCATCCTTTTTTGCATGATAAAATGTGTACAAAAGTCAATTAGGCTGCAAAATCAGTTGAAATCGTTCTAGTGAGCAAAATCATATAAAATGATACTGTACCATTTTGCTTGGGATTACATAAAGATTTGTGATTTTTTGTTCATTTGAACACAAGATAGGATTATGTTTTTGTTGTTTATAAGTACAGTCAACCCTGCTTTAGTGACCGCCTGTCTACAAAGACCACATTTGTTGTTTCCCTTGGGTTTCTCATTGAAACATGTACTAAAGGAACCTGTCTACAAAAACCACTTTTTGTGTTTCCCTTGGGCAGTCGATAAAGACAAGTTTGACTGCATGTATGTATTTTTGTTGCTCGTAAAAAATAAGGTGTAACATTTCCATGAATAAATTTGAATTGAATTGAATGAAGCCCTTGAAAAACAATGGGTTTGGTTTTGGAGCACTTAACATTATGTTAATTTTTTTGATATTTTCATTATCAGTGACTGTTGTAATGTATTATCCATAGAAATATAAAATACCAATTTCGTTAAGTGCTTGCGATAGGAACATTTATTTATTTGCATTGACTTTGGGGAAACCACCTTACATGAAAGCTCATAAGTTTGAACAATGATAATTTTCCTCTTTGCTGATTTCAGGTGATGTCCAGCTCATAGTCCGAGTTCATGCCTACCTGGAGAGGCATGGCTATATCAACTTTGGTGTCTATAAGAGGCTCCAACCGCCAACGCAAAAATCTACATTCAAGGTAAAACATTAAAAAAAGACAGCAGCAACCGCCATTTTTGAAATTCTGTGTGAGAAAAAGAGAGAGTGTAAAGATTATGCCTAAATATGAGATGCACTGGAAAACTTTATGGCATCATTCTTATTAGGGGTTTCTTCTTTGGTAAAGTAGATGGGAGTAATCTATTTCTGTTTGATTGAAGAAGATAATTTAATTTTTTATTTTTTGTTTGATTAACATGTATTAACATCAAATTGATCAAAACCAGGGGTCAACAAAACCACCAAAATTGTTATTGATAAAATGCCATGAAGTAAATCACAAATAAGTTGATGAATTCCATTTTGCTCTATCATCCAAGTGTCTGGAACAGCCAAATGAAATGCGATCGATTCAAAGGACAATCTTTATTTTGAAAACTTATTCCAGGTTATCATCATTGGCTCGGGTATAGCCGGGCTGACCGCTGGGAGGCAGCTCCAGACCTTCGGCATCGACGTCATCCTCCTCGAAGCTCGAGATCGAGTCGGTGGACGAGTGACCACCTACCGCAAGAACAACTACGTGGCTGACCTCGGGGCCATGGTGGTCACTGGTCTGGGAGGGAACCCCATGACCATCATCAGCAAGCAGGTCAACATGGAGCTGGCAAAGGTCAAACAGAAGTGTCCACTCTTCGAGAGCGGAGGGCAAACGGTGAGCTTTGCTGTTATAAATTGATTGATTGAATGGTTTATTAAAGGTATAGACCAGTTTTGGAAGCGCCCCCCTCTCAAAAAAAGAAAAAGGAAGCTCTTACCTGGTATTACCAATCATGTGAAAGGACATGTTTTGACTTATACGTGATGATACAAATTTTGCCAGGCAATCGCCTTCTAAATGATATATTTGGTAAATTATCACATCTATCCGGCTTGTATAGATACCGCGTAGTCCCATATACATCTTTCTGTGTACAATGCTTGTAACTTTACCAAGACTGGGCCAAATTTCTTATCATTTTGATGATTCCAGAACGTTTCTCTCACAATGAAAGCGCATGACCAGAACTGGTCTATACATTTAAACAAGTACATTGCAGGTGAATTACATTCAGGTTATAATTCATGTATCATTGTAATCAACTTCAGGATGTGTTCCAAAATATGCAAGCCACATTATCTTGTTTCAAAGGTGGTATTGCTAGATGTCGAGGTTTTTTTTTAGAAAAACGAGAGGGGTAAGTTTGAATAAGTTCTTGTATTTAATCAGAATCACTTTTCAGATAAAATGGGAGGGGGAGTTAGGTGCTAATGAACTGAAACCTACATGCGCCTTTGACATTCACTGGAATTCACAAGGAAATGTTTTAATTTCTGACAAAACACTATTTTTTTAAACCTCATCATAGGCCTTTTTTCAAAGTTTCATTTTTAATATCTGCAATGGACAACCTTGACTTTTACTTGGAATTTAACGAGATGGTTCAGTGACAAAATGCTATGCCATCAATTTAGGACCCTAATCGAATGCCTGACTTAAATTCCCTACCAAATACTTATAATAGAGCTAACTTAAATCGTAATCGTGGACCTAACCTGAAATACTTGGTTCAACCCTAGCCAAGAGCCCAAGACCTCTTAATTTTGACAAATTGAAGGCCATAACAGATGTTGGAGCATCTTACTACATTGCTCAACTTCTTAAAGGTATAGACAAGTTTTTGGAAACGCCCCCTTCTCAAAAAATGAAATGGAAGCTCTTATTACCAATCATGTGAAAGAATATGTTTTGACTAATAAGTGATGATACAAATTTTGCCGGGGAAAACGCCTACTAATTGATATGTTTGGTAAATTATCATATCGATCCGGCCTGGATAGATATCGCGTAGTCCCATACACATTTTTCTGTGTACAGTGCTTGTAACTTTACCAAGACTGGACCAAATCTCTTATCATTTTGATGATTCCACAACGTTTCTTGCACAATGCAATCGCATGACCAGAACTGGTCTATACCTTAACAATGTGATTTCCCTTATTCTCATGAATTTGGTCCTTCTTCCCTACAGCAAATCCCCAAGGACAAAGATGAGATGGTTGAAAGAGAATTCAATAGATTACTGGAAGCCACCTCCTACCTCTCTCACCAGCTAGACTTCAACTACCTCAATGGCAAGCCTGTCTCATTGGGCGAGGCTCTGGAACTAGTCATAAAGTAAGCCTATGCTGCTTGTAGTATATTTGTTATCTTAATTGTGATTTATAATCAACTTGTCAATATCTGATTGATACTGCAATGCGGTACTTTATGAGTCATTCTGAGTCATTTTGTGTCACTTAAAACATGACAGGTCTTTGATTTGAACATCTTCATTTTCTATGTCTTTAAGTGTGTTTTTGTTTGATTGGAATTCAGTGCTGGGTTTGTTATTCACTTACAGGCATTTCATTGATGGTCTTAAAGTAAGGAAAATTGTGTTAGTCTTGCCTGTGACTTACACAAATGTGCCTCATTCATCGAAAGCAGTTTCATTATTAAAGATATAGGGTTGTGATATATTAAAATGCAGAGTTTGTTATGATAAAAAACAATTTTGTTGAAATTAATGAGTTAACATTGATTTATCCTTCAGAATGTTTGGTTACATGTGTGACATATGTGACACTCTTCAAATAATGGCATATTGTGTCTTGTATATGACTGAACAATGTACCTTATTTGTTTCACAGGCTACAAGAGAAGCAAGTCAAAGAGAAGAAGGGAGACTATCTGAGGAATATCATCCTTCTTCAAGATGAACTGAAGCAAGTGCAGTCTAAGGTATGTACTATTAGTGTGTGTTAACCAGGCAAGTAATGGATGCAATAGACTTATCATCGTGTATGTAACTAGAAGAAAAGTCTGATCTAGCAGATCAAAATGAAGACTCAAATCTGGTTCAAATGTCATTATTCTTGCAGGGCAGATATGTGTCAGGGGAAGTATATTAAATTGAAAGACAAATGACATGTTGTTGTTTAGTTTTTATTTGGGTGTATCATTCATTTATGAATATTTACGCCAAAATCAAGTTGCATTAACAAAATTAAATGGAACCAGAAATATAAGGGAAAAAAACCCTACGCTGTTGAATTTTTCACATTTTGCAGAGATTCCAGACAAGCTGTCTACATAAAATTCATTGACAGTTTTGCGTGTAAGAATTTTTTTTTTTTGGGGGGGGGGGGGGGGCGGGTGAAATCTAATACATTTGTCTCCACAGAATTAATTGAATAATCTGGGCAAAAAATATTGCAAAAAATAGTTATCAACATAAGGCCTCCCTTACCCTATTATAACGTATAACATTAATTACGTTAATCAGTCATTTGACCATACAATTATTTGTTTGTGTTCTGAATGTCTACCTTTCCAGATCCTGTCTTTACAAGATAAGATCAAGGAGCTGAACCGCCAGCACAAGAAAGCAACAGAGAGCAAGCAGACAAGGGACATCACAGCAGAGTTTGTGGTTCGCAGTAAACTCAGAGATCTCAATGCAGCATGCAAGGTACGTAGAGAGAGTTTCCCCCTTTAAGCTTTAAGACCTGTTAAAGCCCCACTGTCCTACTTGTAGCTACTTGCTCCCTTTATATAGAAAACTTCCCCAATCGGTGCCTGTTGGACCCCCATGATCCTCTTTTTCTTTTGTTAAGTGAGAGCTGATTTGATGAGATAACCACCAGTCAGTGATCTTGCAGGGAGGTCTAATCCCTCCTGGCCAAACTAGTGCAGTCAGTCTTTAAACCTGCTCAATGACATTAAAAAAATACAATGAAGTTATTACCATTGGCGTAATGTAATATGCTGTATATATTTTAGTTCATTTAGATATCAAACAAAGCTCATGAAAAGATGAACTCCTTCAGTTTTTATATCCATTTGTTATGTGATTATTGTTTATTTCATTTAAAATATAAATATGTCTTTATTTGCTCATATATTTTCCTTGAAGAATACTGTTGTTCAAAGTTATATATTGGCAGGATTTGTATCTTGCAGAAGTTTACTTTGCAAGTTATATTAGTTGTAAATGCAGTTGCGAAAACTGTAGAAGAGTCAATCTTAGGTAATTAAACAAGTTAATTCCTTATCTACAGGACTATGACATTGAGAAGGAGAAACAGAAGGAACTGGAAGAGAAAATTCAAGACCTGGAAAACAACCCTCCAAGGTAAAAATGGTTTCATTTGTCACCTTCTAGCAGTACCCAATGAAAAGGCATATTAAAAGTGAAATTGTTATTATGTAGAGGTGTTGCGGTCGACTGGAGTGGATATGGAACCGGACTGTGTATCACAAGTAGCAGGGTAGTTCCTGATGGTGTGTTTGCCTGCAAAGAAAAGCTTTGGGAAGTCACTAATGTCCTTTGGCAAGACATTAATCTAATTTGTCACACTCGACCCAGGTGAGGTAAATGGGCACCTGGCAGGAATTAATACCTTGAAATGCTAGAGCGCTGTACAAGAACCGAATATTATTATTATTAGTGTTGACGTCATGTCATATCTTTAGGAGGATCACATTTGATATGTATCAAAACAAGCTTTTATGATTTTTCCGTCTTTCTCTTTCCTCTTTTCCCCACCAGTGATGTATACCTCTCGTCCCGGGACCGTCAAATCCTCGACTGGCACTTTGCTAATCTGGAGTTTGCCAATGCCACGCCTCTCTCCACCCTCTCCCTCAAGCACTGGGACCAGGACGACGACTTTGAGTTCTCGGGCAGCCACCTGACCGTCCGCAACGGCTACTCATGCGTCCCCGTGGCCCTGTCCGAGGGTCTGGACATCAAGCTCAACACGGTAGTCAGACAGATCAAGTACACGTCCACAGGTGAGACGGGTTGATCATTGGTGGTAATAATGATAATTAAATTATGCTTGTTAGTGGGTTGTTATTTCAATTTATTAGCCAGACTTTCAGTGTTAAATAATTACCTTGAAATGCCATTTCGGTATATTTTCACGATTTAGGCATAGGCAGATACGTCATCATTTACCTTCCAAATGCGAAATGGCTATGTTAATGGCACTTACCTTGCATTAATAGTGAGACATTCCCTTTTTTGCCATTCATGTCATGAAATTCCATTTGATGTTAACAATATATAAAAATACCTCCATGTAACATTTAAATGAGTGAAGTGTGTTTGAAAGATCAATACCTTTAAAATGACAGATTCATTCAAAATTCAACCACCTCATTTCCTGTCATATTCATGACAATTTTCATTCACATTTTGCCCTTTGACCCACAGGTGTTGAGGTCGTGACCCAGAGCATCAAAGGTCAAGGAGGAAGCTGTACATACAAGGCCGATGCAGCTCTCTGCACCCTCCCTCTAGGGGTGCTCAAGCAGGCCCCGCCCGTGGTCCACTTCTCACCCCCTCTGCCGGAGTGGAAGACGAGTGCCGTCCAGAGAATGGGATACGGCAATCTTAATAAGGTAAGAATAATAATTCCTCTTTTATATAGCGCTTAATACATCTATGATGACTTTAAAGGTAAAGACCAGTATTGGCAACGCCCCAATTTCAAAAAATGAAATGGAAGCTCTCATTACCAATCATGTGAAAGAATATGTTTTGACTAATACATGATGATAACAAATTTGCCGGGAAACCGCCTACTAATTCATATATGTGGTAAATTTATTTCTCTCATGGTCTGGTGAGAGAGATAGGGTAGTCCCATATACATCTTTCTGTGTATAGTGCTTGTAACTTTACGAAGAATGGGCCAAATTTCTTATCATTTTGATGATTCCAGAACCTTGCAGATGCTAGATGCTAGATGATCGACCTTTTCTGATCGATTCCACAACGTTTCTTTCACAATGCAATCGCATGACCATTACTGGTCTTTACCTTTAAGCGCTTTACAGATATAGAGTTGTGAAGACACAATTTTTTCATGCTAGAACATGATGGCTCAGCAGTTAGATCAGTAGACTTTGAGTCTGCAGGTTCTAGATTCAAAACAAAGTCATAACACCAAATCTACAATCTATACTCAACAATTCACTCTTGTCTGTTGTGTGCCTCATTGATTGGTCAATCTTGGTGCTATGTTGCCAAACCTCATACAAATACTGCTCGTAGAAGAGCAACACCCAAGGCTCAAAGTTAGCATGTATGGATGCCAGTGGCCTCCTAAAGTCCTCAAAGGCAAACTTATTATGTATTTATGTGATTTTTGTCCACTTCACTGTAAATGACCACCAAAGTTGAATTTGGTCACCAAAGCAGTTCTCTAGTTTGCCTGGCTGAAAATCCATGTAAAAAGTTCATTCAGAGCACCATAACTGACTGATTTTTTGTGACAACTCCACCAAACTCTACGTAACCTAAAACCCGTTTGCAACCCTGGCCTAACCCTAAACTTTTGATGAAATAAGTCAAGGGGTTGTTTCACAATGACTAAGATTGACTTTAAGTTGGAATTAACTATGGCAGGCCATTTATGCCATTGTTTGCTCTTAAGGTCGACTGGTATTGGTTTCTCGATGAACGTACAAATCTTGGTCACAAATCTACAGGATTTATAATTTTTGATAATTCATTATTGAAGGAAAAAATATTATCTAAAGATCATAATTGAGAGACCAATGATGAGAGCAACTAGTGCCATGAATGGCCTGCCAAAGTTAAGTCCAACTTAAAGTGACTCAGTAATATTGTTGAAGAATGATGAAAAAATTGCTTAATTTTTGTATAAAATGTTACTTACTACCGTATATTCTTTCTACTGTACTAACCCTCTGACATGCAAAAAATCCTGAAAAAATTCTCAAACCACAAAGATATCTATGGTTTTCTTTGAAGGCGTCGATCTACGACACCCTCTAACAATGATTAACAGTAAATTCTCCCAACCATTTTTCAATTTACCCAACCGTTTTTCCATGAAAAAAAGACATAAAACAGGCTATAAAAAAATCTGTCAACACTTAAATGTCTGGAATGGAATGTAGAGCCATTTTATTGCTTTGTGACCATTTACATTCACCTATAGTTGGGAGAATTAAGGAATCAATCAGATCAGTTTTTCCCAATTTGTACCATGAATTAATGGTCCGTTTTCACTCAAATTTTCAGATTATCACTAATTGTACATCTAGTATTGAAGTCAATACCTTAGCACCACTATCTCTCATCTGAACAATGTTACCAAGTCCCTTTAAAGTCAATCTTAGTCTTGTTACACATTCCCCTGAAGGAATTGTTGACGGAGCAAATGTCAGATCACCCTTTGCGGGAAAGATGTCTGTATTAAACAACCATCCATGTTCATCTTTACCAGGTGGTGCTGTGTTTCGACAAATGCTTCTGGGACCCTGTCATCAATCTCTTTGGCCACGTCGGAAGCACGACGGCTAGCCGCGGGGAGCTCTTCCTCTTCTGGAACCTCTACAAGGCCCCTGTCCTGCTGGCCCTCGTGGCCGGCGAGGCCGCCCAGATCATGGAGAATGTCAGCGATGATGTCATCGTCGGCCGATGTCTGACCGTACTCAGGGGCATCTTTGGCAACAATGCCGTGCAACAGGTAAGATGGTTTCCTTCGAAAGATTCTTGATTCTTAATAGTAAAAGCTTGTATGTTTTGTGTGACACATTAACTAATGACAACATCGTCAGGCGATGTCTGACCGTACTCGGGGGTATCTTTGGCAACAATGCCGTGCAACAGGTAAGATGGTTTCCTTCAAAAGATTCTTGATTCTTTATAGTTAAAGCTTGCATGTTTTGTGTAACACATTTACAGAGAGATCTGGGCCCTGTTTCATAAAACTTGATATCAAAAACAAGTTACAAGCTACTGAAATCAGGGCATCTGATTGGCTGAGAGCAAATTTGTCATAGAAATTTATCATTTGTTATAGACCAACAAGTTTTATGAAACGGGCCCTTGGTTATAACTTACAAGAATTTGATTTTCGATGCCATATTGTATAACCTTTAGAAATCATGTGTGTTTTAAATGTAGTTTACTATTCTAATGTATCTTCTAAGTGGAATCAAAATTTTCCCAAACTTGATTTCTTGAAAGTCTTTGTGATTGTGATTTGTAATGAATTCCATGGCAACCTGCTCTAATAGGCAAATTCTAGAAGTGGAATATTAAAAAAGACGGACTGGATATTATGCTAAATGTTGATGTTAATGAACATTCAAGATAACTAACTTCATTGCATTCATATTCCCTTTTAAAGTTAACTTCCTTGATAAATGCATTTCAGGTATTTTGTTTATTGCAAGAGTATGAATGAATGAATTTAATGCTTGTATACTTGAGTGTAATTTAATAAAAAAAAAAAAAAAAAAAAAAAATCAGAATTAGATCAAGTTGCTTCCCTCATTAGGTACCTTATCTATTCAGTTTTTAAAATCTTGAGGATTTTTTTATTTGTTCTAGCCCAAAGATGCTGTGGTAACTCGCTGGCGTGCAGACCCATGGTCCAGGGGATCCTACTCCTACGTCGCCGCAGGATCATCGGGCAACGACTACGACCTGATGGCCACACCCGTCACTCCTACACCCATCGTGCCTGGAGCGCCACCACAGGCCAACAACCTCCCGAGGCTCTTCTTTGCGGGCGAACACACCATCAGGAACTACCCTGCCACGGTCCATGGTGCACTTCTGAGTGGTCTTCGGGAGGCAGGGCGTATCGCTGATCAGTTCCTGGGGTCTCCATACGCTCCACCAGCTAGGAGATAAAATCAGACTTGGAAGAGAACTGTTACATACAGTCAAACCTGTCTACAGCAACCGCCCAAGGGAAACAAAAGTGTGCTTTTTGTAGACAGGTGTTCTTTGTAGACAGGTGTTCTTTGTAGACAGGTTCCTTTTGTACATGTTTCAATGAGAATCCATTTTCAAGGGAAACAAACAATGTGATTGTTGTAGACAGGTGGTCACCAAAGCAGGTTTGACTGTATCTGTATTTGCAGAACTGTCATCGATGTCTTAGTCCAATTTCCTACAGGACATTCTCGCAAGTGGTGTGTTATCCCATTGCCTGTGATAAAGAAACTTTTGTTTATCTCTGTACCTTTGGAACTGTCATTGACATCTTTATTCTGTTTCCTGAAAGATATTCTCTTCAGGAACTGGATGGTCCAGTAGTAAATGGGTTAACTTTAGGAATTGAGCTAGATGGAATGAAATGGCCTTATCTCTGTGTATGCCATCACCCTGTGGTATCTTCTGCAGTAGGCAATATAAGCTGAACTATGATATGCACTTTCTGTAGAACAGAACATGGTTGATTGAAAGAATCAAACAACACTTGCACAATTGTCACCTTACGATAAGCGTTCTTAATGTTTGACTTTTTCCAATTTGTTCTTGGAGCCAAAAAATGGAAATGAAATGACTATACCACAGATTTTCTCTCTTTTGCTAGCGGGCAATTTGCACATAAGTTACTTTATAATATATCAAGCACTGATTTGAACTGTGCTTGTTTATACATGAAAGTCTTACCTCAGTCCAAACTACTGTAAAGCACAGAACGGGAGGTCCCGGGTTTGAAAGAAAAGCAATGAGCTAGTGCCCTTTGGTAAGGCATTATTCCTCATTACCAATTCACTGGGAAAGGTTTTTAATAAAGCCATAGGTCCCCTGGTTGCTTGCTTACAAGCATACACTTGCTTTCTTTGCAGGCAGGTAAAACAAACAAACTCCTTTAATATTGTGTGTGTTTATTAAAAGGCCAACACAAATCGCTTGCCTTTCTAAATATTTGTGGGTAATTTAGATTCAGGGAGCTGGGTTATCTAGCCTTTCTAGGGAGATGACCCTTCAACTAAGGTTGTAAATACGAAGCAATTAAATAAAAACTGTAAAGTGTAAATATTTGTACAGTGAGGCATGTTGAATGTCTCCATTGCATTTCTTATTGTTATATCAGGGTGATCATATTTTTGTGTGTTAGTCAATGTATATATGAAATGTACAAAATGTTAAGGCTGGATGCTACTTCGCTAAAGCGTTTTATGTAGCAAAGCCCTATAGAGATGTGTGTTCCAGGAAAGATTATGGTATTGAATGGATTAATTTACTTTTGAGATTGTTCAGATATGGCGTGACAGACTGCAGCAATTTTTATGTGTAAAATGTTTTAACTTGTAAAATGAAGAGCAAGCGCACGTATCAAAGGACTTGTGCATAGTCACTGAGCACTTGCATAAGATTCAGAAATGTGAAGCGATTGCACTTATCATCAGAAGAAAAAAGCTTCATATCTGAGTTGTCAAATTGATAACACAATACACATTTTGCTGTGTTATACCATCTTTGAACAACTTCAAGTACTTGTATTACCTCGTTACTGAGAGCACCGTTTTTGTTCTACAAATACTTATAGCACACCAGAGGCTTCTTTTAATGTATTTTCTCTAGTCAATTAATGGCCATTTTCGCTCCAAGCAGAGAATTTGTTTGATTGGAATCATGTATGTATGCGATATAATAGCACTAGGTGGCAGGATCCAATAATTCTTCATTCAAGTGATTGAAAGTTTCGGAACGGAACAAAATGAGTAAGGAAATGAAGTTATTTTGTTAACCCCAAAATGGATGTTTTGTACATTATATCACCCTTCACTCAAGTCAATGCTAAAATGAGGCAAGCACACACTGTATTTCATTCCAATATTTCATGTATTTTCGTATTTATTGACTCTTGTCGTTGAAAATAAACGTTAACAACAAAAGCAATTGGCTGAGTGTCTGTGTTTGGAAAAGTAGTCTCTCTCGTTATGACATATTTATAGCGTGGTATAGTGAATGAGATATACAATACATATGTCAGCAGTGCATAATTTGAATACATGCAGATAAAATTGGAAAATTCATACATAGAAATTCTAGAAAAGCATTGCATTACCTGAGTAAATTTGCATAAAGATATATATATATATATACACATCATTACATACATGCAGATTTACAAAGTAGATAGTTAAAATGTAAAATTCATTCAAATAGAAATGTTTATATTTACACAATAATAAAAAATGGAATAGGCGTACAAATACACATTTCATCAATATTTTTCTTTACACCTGTAGTTCATTTCATAACAATATACTGCAATATCAACATTCAGTGAAATATGAAAATGTGAAAATTTTGAATATTACAAAATATTGAATTTGATATGAATACTTGCTTAAACCAAATTCATTGATAAATTCATTGATGAATGAGTGTGCATATATGATTTTTGCAAAATTTACTCTCAAAATGGAATCCAAAATTGATCATACCTATACTAAAACAAGAAGTGAAGAAAAGGGAGATAAGAGGGGGGAGAAAGAAGGAGGGAGGGAGAAAGAAAGAGACAGACAGAGGAAAATGTGGCAATGAGTTGACTTATGAAATGAGACAAAAGTCATTAAGAGTTTTCAATCACAGATCGGCTGTGCCATCTAATCAAAACCCTCCCTCTCCACAAGTCCATTTCTTTGAGTGTGTCACGTCAGTCGAACATTCACTTTCACAGGTAACCTCACAGAAGGTTTCATCGCAAATTCCATCTCGGTCCTAATAAGCTGTGCCACCTTCTCAACACCCTCCCTCCTCACAAGTCCATTTCTTCAAGCGTACCCCATGTAGGTCCAAACTTGACCTTAACGGGTAGCCTCACAGAGAGTTTCATTGCGTTCTCCATCTCTGTCTTAATAAGCTGTGCCACCTGATCTACATCCTCCCTCCTGACTTCGTAGATGAGCTCATCGTGTAGCTGCAGCACCAGGAAGGCTCCAGGGGGAGTGAAGCCAGTGGTGAAGGTCTGTAGTCTTCTGCTCTTCCGACGGCCCGGAGCTGTACCTATGAACAGAAAGTGATAGATACAGAGGATGCATTTTCAGGCAGACTGAAACAGGTGATGAGGTTCATTACCTAATAGATTTTCAAGGAATTTTGAGTAGTGTACTGATCATGTGTCTTACAACCTATGTCAGGGATTACAAGAGGAATCATTTTATTGCCTTGTGGTATTGTCCCATTCTGCAGACATCTTATATCCTGACTTGCTTCATTTGATAATCTCTCTCTCGTTCTGTCTCTCCCCCTCTCTCTCTCCCTCTCTAACTAAACCTTTTTCTCTGTCTCTCCCCTGCCCTCTCTCTGCCTCTCTCAATCCTTGAAATATCAGGAGAGGCTTTTTCACATATGTTGCAATAATTCATGTTAATTTAAAGCTTACTGCGTTGTATATTCTTGCATATTAAACACACAGATTTAATAAGTAAACAAAGGACCTTCGTTTCATGTAGCTTCATTTTCCAGCTCAATTTGCCAT
Organism: Strongylocentrotus droebachiensis; assembly: GCA_035222895.1. NCBI lineage: Eukaryota > Metazoa > Echinodermata > Echinoidea > Camarodonta > Strongylocentrotidae > Strongylocentrotus > Strongylocentrotus droebachiensis. The sequence goes on along the minus strand of JAVYIG010000311.1, from coordinate 72,367 downwards.
TCAATTTGTAGACACACACACACACACATATGAACTGCTGTGGTAAACCAGTATGGTTTACCCTGGCCTATGTGAATTAGCCATAACTGCCATCAGAACATTTGTTTATGTCTCATCCGTGAATCAAATTGCTCAAAGTACACAATATCTACCACCTACCTGATTCCTCTTCCTCCTTGTGCTTATGGCTCCTCTTGGTGGCTGGATACTCCGCCGCCAACCTCCGGTCAATCTTGACCATGGCCGTCTTGACCAGGTCAGCGGCCGAACCCTGGACGGTGGTGTTGACCGCCTGTCTCTCGGCCTGGTTCCTGGCCCCGGTGTTGGTGTGGTGGATGGAAGGAAGGTAGCGCCTTCGACCGGTCAGTGTCTGGACGTAGCCTTTCTCTCTGCACTGCTTGACCACCTCTAGGAGGTAGTTCTTCATGCCTGATTATTTAAAAAAATGACAAAAAGCGTAAGGAGTTAAATTTTTAGCACAGGAATACTCTGGATTAAGCATGTCAAGGAAAAATGTGATGGTCTTTAAAAATGGGGTTAAGTTGTAAGATCAACCAATTTGTCATCAAAATTAAACAATTTCATATGGTAAAGTGAAAATGAAAAATTGATTCGTATTCATCTTCAAGTGAACTTTAAAATCATCAAAAACACAGTATTATTTCCTTTCTCAGTTTCCACCACTTTGAATCACAAGCCCCTCCCCCCCAAAAAAAAAATAAATCAATAATTACATCAACCCTTGCCCCAAAACTGCTAGAACTCAAAAGATAATTAAGGTTAAACTTTGTAATATAGTACTGTGTCTAGCATGATAAGGGTGTAGTATAGTGACCACAGACGCAAAAGAGATCTTATATAGAGTGTACATGTACATGTATATGGATCACTTAAACTGCTATATTTGTTTTAAAACCTACCCTTGTATTGTGACTTGAAGGACTCCATGAAGGCAGCAGCATCCTCCTCACACACCCCAAGCTGCTCCCCCAGAGCTCTGGCTCCTATACCGTAGATCATCCCATAGCACATCTGCAAGAAAAAAATTGATCAAGTTAGATCCAATTTAAAATGTCGTTCACACTTGAAGAGATAAAACAATAAACAATAACAAAATTGACGGCAAACTAGAAGCCATTTTTATTTTCTCGAAGGTGGGGATAATCTTGATAAAAACAGATCTTGGCCCTGTCTTATAAAGAGTTGCGATTGATCTGAATCAATCGCAAGATTGCAGTCTCCTATCTCTTATGTACAAAGCTGCGATTGATATCAATTGCAAATAAGTTGCGATTAATATCAACTCTTTATAAGACGGGGCCCTTGAATCTTGAATCTTGAATGATATCACTTACCTGCTTCGCCTGTTGCCTCTGTTCGGCCGACACACTGTCCACATCCACGTGCTTCCACTTGGCAGCGATCTGCTTGAAGACATCGCTGCCGCTGTTCAGGATGCTCATGAGGCACCCGTCCTTGCTAAGGTGTGCGAGAAGACGTAGCTCTAGCTGAGAGTAGTCGGCAGCTAGCATTAATCCACCTGTTGGTAGTATTGGAAGATTTCAATTATTCAATTACAGTCAAACCTGTCTATAACGACCGCCCAAGGGAAACACAAAAAGTGGTCTTTGTAGACAGGTTCCTTTAGTACATGTTTCAATGAGAAACCATTTTCAAGGGAAACAAAAAATGTGCTTGTTATAGACAGGTGGTCACTAAAGCAGGTTTGACGGTATTTAAAAGATATAAATGAATCAGTGTTTCCTCCTTCAATTGGTAATAATTCTTTGTATTTTCCACTCTTTCAAAGCTTAAAAAAACACAACATTATTATCATTAAAGTGAAAACAGTCTAAAGTGTGAATGAAAATTACCACAAAAAAGAAACAAACAAACAAGAAATTGCATTTTTCACACACAAAAAGAGATGTGTGAATTTCTCGATGTGTTGCCAATTGAGAGATTTCAATGATTCAATAAATTGCTCTTATTCATGAACAATGTACTGCAGCAGAAATGGACTTAAAAAGGTGACACTTAGTTGCTATGGATTAAAGGACCTTGAACATTTAGACAGATAAATGTTGCCATTATTGAGCTGCTGAATGGATGGCACTCACTTTATTGAATAAAAAAAAAAAAAAATGTATTTCTAGCGTTTGGACACCCCAAAACTCATTTGGCAGCTTAACTGAACGAAATGAAAAGCTGAATAGTTGAGCAGACAGACTTGAGAAAGTGTAGGTGCATACATAATTCCGATTTCAATCTGCAAGATCAGCACAATGTTTCCACAAATATTAAAAGTATTTGTGTATATTATCCAAAGCTGTGATAATATTTTGTGAGTTTCTCTTCCATATTAAAGATAGGCCTGTGTCTCTTTTGCAGCCAACATCAAATTTTGTAGAATTTTGCAGGAATTTTCAATATGTCATGTACATGTATGTCCTATCTGTGAAATTCAAACGTTAGCAGTGTTCTAATATTCAAATTATGCAAGGAAACCCTTTTACTTGCTAGACTTCACTGTCAGACACTATTGAGTAACTGACTGGCTTTTTTCTTCTTTGGTAATAACATACATAAAATAAGCCGTAAAGGGTACAAGAGCATTTGTCTACATCATTAGCCCACTTCTTGCAATGGCCAAAATTAAACTGATTGAAACTTTGCGCAGCATAAAACGTACGACCATTCGGTACAATGGTCTGAAAATCAGACATTAATTACTGGCTCTATAGCTCTTAAGTCGATTCGACAACCAATAGTCATTATTTTCCCACTTAAAGACATTTTCAAGCCCCCTCTTTTTTAAGTAAGTTATAAATTAGTATTATCTTTCAAATGCCGTTGGAATTTAATTTAACTTTTTCATTTTTTTCGCCCGCAAATGGGACATAGTACCTTTAAGGAAGATATTCTTGCCAGAACGAAGGTTCAATTACGAAAAGTAAACCAGCACAACTAACCTTTGAAGGGGCAGAAGACATTCCTGATACAGACAGCAAACTTAGGACCAGGCATTGGGGTGGGTCCGCTACTCATGGTCAGCGGGGTATACGCCCCAATCCTGGTCATTCGGCCTTTCTTGCCACGACACGAAGAGACTGCTGAAGGAGCAAACGAGCCAGTCTCTGCTGTAGCGCCCCCTCCAGGCGGACTCTCCCCAATCACGGACGGCATGTCAATGTCAAACTCCTTGGGGATGGCCTGTATGTTGGGTTCAAAGGTGGCAACACGACCTGTTTGGAAACGAGGATCACAAGACCTTTAATATGGACTCCTGATTTAAAGGTACATGTCATACTAAAGATTCTCTATAGAAATAGAAGAGCTAGGTTAATTTGTGCATAATTCATCTATAAATGCTTGAAAAAGCGTACATTTTACAGAGTTTCAAGCAAGCTACTATTCTCTGATGTCTAGTAGAAACTTTTGTTCACCCTTTCTATTTTCTAATTCTTGTGCATACATGTAGATCTCTTTGGCACATAAAAGTTTATTTTTTATTTTTATGTATTTTACAAATGTGTATACAAGGTAGAAATAATTATTGTTACTGCCTTCAGGGAAAATCAAATCGTATATCGCGTTTTCTTTTTTGTTTTTGTTTTATTGTCCACATAAATGGAAATTCTTTTTTCACATGGTTACAAGGTATATATATTTGAGAAAACTTCAAATTACACATTACTCATTAATCACAGAGTAAGTCATGTTAGTAATTTAAACTTAATCTTTATAGAATCAACACTAAATTTAAAAAAAATCATAGAGAGTTCGCATCTTTTTATTACCTGTAGCAGTGTGAGTCTGATACACCGTGAAGACCCGGTCCATGTCGAGTCTTCCGTTGTGCACCTTCTCCTTCTGGAGTGGGAACACCACCTTGGCCACGGCGGCCGAGATCCGACGGAACTCCAGGATGAGGGCGGGGAGAGGATGGAGGGGCTTAAGCTTCTCGAGGGCATCCTTGGAGGTGCTGAAATGCTTGGACAGACGAGGGCGCCCTCTGGCTCCGAGGGTGCGGCGGGCGGGGGCAGCGGACGTGGAGATGGAAGAGGGGTCGCCGTTGGGCGGGAGCTTCAACTCGGTGTACAGAACCTGTAGATGTAAGAGATATCATATCAAAGCATCCCATCAACATCATCATCATCAGAAGAAGAAAAAGATGTAAGAGAGAAATCATAGCCAGCCATTCTAAATCTTCATAGCAACAATCACAACCACTTCTAACATCATTTTTATAGTAATAATCTTCACCACAATCTCCTTACCGAACCACATGAATACATTGTCGTCTTCATCATTATCCCCCTCCTCCTCTATATCATCCTTCTCACCATTTCTTACCATACTAAAACAATTACAGTTGTCTGAATCATCAGTATCATTATCAACATCAATATCCTCCCCATCACATTCCTTTTTATCCTCATCATCATCCGTTTCCATACTCACTTAATCCTCATCAAGATCATAAGCAGCAGCAGTGACTACCATCTCTATCTCTAGTATTGTAATAATAATGATATTAACAACAACAACAATAATAATAGTAATAATCATCATCATCATCATTTCCATTATCCTCTGCCTTTTCATCATACTCATTACATGTATGTTCATCTCTACATCTCCTTTGCAATTGTCATATACTTACATAATTATCATCATCATCATCAATATTCTAATCATCATGATCAGCATCAACTCAATGATTTTCATCATTATCATCACTACCAATTCATCCTCTTTCTTGTCTTCTTCCTCCTCCTCCTGGTTGATGAAAGATTGTTTAGATGAGCTCCTGCCATTCATAACTGAACTTATAAATCTATCCTTGTCGTCCGGAATAGTACCCGCAGCATACAAGAAATCTCACGTGATTCTACTTCTGAAGAAGAAGCAATTGGATCCAGATGAATTCAGGCATTACAGGCCAATCTCCAACTTGATGTTCATTTCAAAGGTCCTCGAGAGGATTGTCACAGCTCAACTTCGTGCATACCTAGAGACAAACGACCTGTTCCCGTGTATGCAGTCTGCGTACAAACAGTTCCATTCAACAGAGACTGCCCTCATCAAAGTCTACAATGATCTGCTACTGGCTGTCGATAGAGGGCTAGAGGCTGTTCTGGTTTTGCTTGATTTCTCGGCTGCTTTTGAAACCATAGATCATGCCAAATTGATGTGTCGTCTGCGTCATGATTATGGATTTGATGGAAAGGTACGGCAGTGGCTTGCTTCTTACCTGGAGGACCGTCATCAAGTTATTGTTGTCAACAGAGTTTCTTCTAAAGCATTCCCACTCCCCTGGGGTGTCCCCCAAGGATCCGTTCTAGGACCTCTGCTCTTTTCACTGTACACGGGTCCGCTCAGTGAGGTCATCCATTCTCATGATGGCGTCATGCATATGATGTATGCCGACGATACGCAACTGTACATAGTGCTCAAGCAAAGTGATGCTTCCAGTTGCATTTCCAAGCTCAGCAGATGCGTCAGTGACGTGAAAAGCTGGTCCTGCGGCAATAATCTTGTGTTCAACGGCACAAAAACAGAAGTTATTCATATAACTTCCATGTTTTGCAATTCCAGTGTGCTACCTGATCTTGACATGGATGGCACAACAATCACTCTTTCCCAATCTGCCAAGGATCTGGGAGTCACGGTGGACAACGTGCTAAATGTGAACCAGCATATACGCAACGTGTGTCGTATCGCAGCTTTCGGGATCCACAAAGTTGGAAAACTGCGAAAATTTCTGGATCAAAGTTCTACTCATCGTCTTGTTCATGCCTTTGTAACTTCCCACCTTGATTACTGTAATGGACTATTAATCAATCTTCCTAGCTCTCATTTAGCCCCTCTTCAACATATTCAGAACACAGCAGCACGCCTCATCACACGTACAAGAAAACATGAACACATCACACCTATCATTCGTTCTCTACACTGGCTCCCCCTCCAACAACGTATCAAATTCAAGATTCTCATGCTGACATACAAGGCCTTTCACAAACTTGCTCCCTCATATCTCTCGGCACTCATCACTCCTAAAACTCGTACTTCATCTATGCGTCTCAGATCATCATCCACAGCACATCTTCATCTTGCCCCAGGCCCTCGCACCCACACCCGCTATGGAAATTGTGCCTTTTCTGTCTGTGCCCCCCAACTTTGGAACAATCTTCCCCATGAAATACGCGAGTCCCCAACGTTAGAGACATTCAAAAGTAAACTTAAGACTTATCTGTTTAATATGTAATATAATGTAATCATATTTTGTTTGTTTAACTATAAAGCATTATGTAAATATTAACTATTATTATTGTATGATTGTTATTAGGAATTTGTTATTATAATTATGTATCATGTATTATATTCTTGTAATTTGTAGGTTAACATTACTTTAATTTTACTTTTTGTTAAGCGCTTAGAAACTTTGTATTAAGCGCTATATAAATGTAATTTATTATTATTATTATTATTATCAACATTCTCTCCATCTCGACTTTTGCCATCGCTACGACAACACAACTGTGCAACATCGTCTGGTGACATGAGTGAGAAGCCATGCCCAGCTATCTTGTAGGCCTCTTCCTCCAAGCTCTACAGCTTCACCTGCAGGATAGCCTTCCACATCTCACCATCTTTATCATCACCATCCGTTTCCTACTCACATAATGATCACCATCATCATTCCCATTCCCTCCTCCTCTTTTTCCTACTCCTTCTCCTAATAATTGTCATCTTCACCCTCACCATCATCCTCTCCATCTCTTTAGCCATAGCAATGACAGTCTACCTACCTGTGCAACGTCGTCTGTTGACGTGAGAGAGAAGCCGTGGCCAGCTATCTTGTAGGCCTCTTCCTCCAAACACTTCAGCTTAGCCTGCATGACAGCCTTCTGTGTCTCGCACTCCGCCCCGTCTATCCCGATACCGTTCAGCTCCACTCTGGCTAGGGTCACAATGGATGGCATCTCAACCTGAGGAAAAGAGGAATAAAAGAGGACCTACTAAATGGGGAAAGGAAATTCTAACAGAGCCCTTGTTATGGTGTCGCCTGACAAAGCCTTAGACAAGAACGAATCCTCCTCCCTCTCTATCAGACAATTGTGAGTTTACCATAAAAAGGAAATGGATGACAGGATGAAATTGACAGATGTACATTTCAATAATAAATGCATTCCAAAGTTTTGATCAATCTTTGACTAATGTGTGTAATAGTCTTAGATAAATATTTAAATACATCAACTCACAAGACAATTTATTAATTACATAGTCCAAACTGTTCACAGAGATATTATTACTTCAGTAATCAAAACTAAACAGCTTAGAAATACAATCAATCTTTGGGATCACACCCTCCTGCTTTGCACATAATGCAATAGGAAAACCAGCATTGATTTCTTTTTTTTAATAGAAAGTCATCTTCTCTTCTTTCTTTCCATTATCTATTCTTCATCATTTTCTCTTTCTGTCTTTTTTCATGTTATTCTTTGTTTCTTCCTTCTATTGTTATGTTATTCTTTGTTTCTTCCTTCTATTGTTATATTATTCTTTGTTTCTCTCTCTATCACCTTCTCCTATGTAATTCTTTGTTTTTATAATTCTATCACTTTCTCTTTCTGTCTTCCTTTCTGATTTACGCGGCGATATAGCAAGATGACGTCATTTTGACGACAGGGTTCCAGTTTTCTGTAACCTCAAATTTGAATCACTAGCTTACCTCTGTGAATGGCTGCCACAGGTCCATCTCCTCTAGCTGCTTCTGCATCACGTCCATGACCTGAAGGGACAGGACTGCTTCGGTTGTGGCCCTCAGTCTACTGGATCCATTCGTCTCTGGACTAACCCCTGGCCCACCTAAGCCTATGCCACCTCCAAGAGCTATGAAACAGATACATGTAGAGACATTGTAAAAATGATTGTCTCTTGGTAAAGTTGTTCACGGTCGAGACATATAAACAGTTGTGATTGATCTAAATCAATATATATATATAAACTTGAGATTGATTACAACTGCAATTCTGTACAGGAAGGGGTAGGACATAATGGCCCAAATTTATTAAGGAGGTTTGTTGACAAACCTAGGTTTATGTGCGTCATTTCGAAGCGTTTCAGACCAAGGTTCAGACAAACCTTGGCTTGAAACACGTCATATGACGTACATAAACCTAGGTTTGTCTACAAACCTCCTTCGTGAATCCGGGCCTGTAAGTTTGCCATTGTTTTAAGACTTGAAAAGTGGTAAAAAAGAGGGAGAGGGAGAGTCAGAGAGAGATGGAAAGGGGGGGGGGTGTGCGTTTGTGTGAGTGTGAGAGAGAGAGGGTGTGTGTTCGTGAGGGAGAGAAAGAGATAGAAAGATAGATAGATAGATAGAGAGAGAGAGAGAGAGAGAGATACATAGTAAGAATAACACTGACAGGGAGATAGAGCAAGGACAACCTTGGAAAACAAAAGAAGGGAAAAGAGGACAAAGAAAGAAACAGAGAAAAGACTTTACCTTCCAGAAAATAAGCATCAGCAGGAATATACTGAGTTACCAGAGACTGTAGGTTAGGTTCCTTGACTACTAGACTAGGGTCTATCAACCTCTAAGCCAACAACAGCAACAAGCAAAATGAGAGAAATTACTATGGCATGCGAGGGAACAAATTTAAAGCCCCACTGCTTTACTTATAGCTACTTGCGCCCTCTATATAGCAAACAATGCCTAATCGGTGCCTGTTGGTCCCCCATGATACCCTTTTTATTATATTAATTGAGAGCTGACTTGAGAGATAACCACCTGTCAGTGACCTTGCAGGGAGGTCTAATCCCCTTGGCCAAACTAGTACAGATAGGCTTTAAATAGATTTTTAAAAGACCATAAAAGACCTCACCTTCTAGGAGATAAGCATCAGTAGGTGTGTACTGTGTGACCAGAGACTGTAGGTTGGGTTCCTTACTACCAGGATCTATCAGCCACTGTGCTATCTTGGGGTCTTCCAGGGAACCCGCCAGGAGACACCCACAGGCTTGAGACAGGATCTTATACTGGAGAGGAATGAAAGAACAACAAATATCATACCCAGTTTAGATACTAACAGAAATTAATTTTTGTCTTTTGTACTTAATCTTTGTCATTATGATCTCACTATTACATATTATTACCTATTTTGCTTCCTGTAATTTTGATGTTTGCTTTTACTATTGTACAACACCTGTAATTTGGCTTTCGAGCCGCGATTGATTTTTATTTCAATAACCATTACTTCTACTAACACAGACATCAATTTAAGATGCATATTTTTGAGAATCAGAAAAAATAATTGTATCATAGTAAGTGATGAAACAGTCCAGATAATAGTCAAGAAATATTTGTTTCAAACTCAATTTGTGGCACTGGTGCCCTTGGTAAATGCTCAGTGAAAAAAATCATGACAGAGGTAAAATTATCTCTGCTCTACGTGCTCCATATTATCCTGTACTAGAAGAACATAGCCCAAAATTTGTCTTAAATACTGTTAAACATGCACTGATCTTCGATATTAAGTTACAACGCTCAAGATATATTGTGTTGGGACCATGTGTTATACCAAACCATATACATGTACAATGGGGTCATAGGCATTTAAAACGATACATCTTGAAGGAAGATTTTACTTTTGTTTTCCCTAGTTGACAGTTAAAAAACATAATTTCAAGCCCATGACAACATATTCGTATGAATGAAACACTACTACAGTGAAACCTGTCTATAAAGACCACCCAAGGGTGACAAGAAGTCTTTATAGGCAGGTGGTCTTTATGTTCAGGTTCCTTCAGTACATCTTTCAATGAGAAACCATTTTCAAGGGAAACAAGAAATGTGGTCTTTGTAGACAGGTGGTCTTTCTATACAGTTGGTTGTTAAAGCAGGTTTGACTGTACATGAATCATGCATACATGTACATGCATACATCACTCACCTGGTGCTTAGCCCCAAACACAACCTTACGGTGATACTTTGCCTTCGCAGTCCGTCCCAGTTTCTCTATATCCAGGACTGGTCTGATCTTACTCAGCCTGTCGCTGACCGACAGGTTAGGGGCATTGTCCGGTGGTGCAAGCGTGTCATCTGCATTACCTATGGGAAGATCAAAGTTCGAGGAATGCTGAAACATGTATATCTGTCAAAGAATAATACTCGGATCATCTCTAAGAGTATGATTAAGCTTTTCTCCTTTGAATCAAATCTCTTTTGCCAAATGCAGCAACATTCATTTAAGGTCCCTCACTGCCTGTAACTCCCTCCAAGGAAAAAAATAAAATAAAACCCAACAAAACAAACGATCAAACAAAAACTGCAACAACAAAACCCCAATATATTTCATATGCAGACATCTTTGGTCCAAACTGAACAAAACATAGCCTTCCAGCGTCCTAGGTGTGGTTGTTACAGGTTTAATCAAAAATGAATAAAACTATATTTAAACTAGAACTACATCATTGAATACAATTTTGTTTATTCTTTTATACCTTCAGTTATACCATTTTGAAGAGAGACAAAGTAAGGATCTTTACTACCCCAGCACACAGCTATGCCAGTTACCAGAAGCTTAAGATCTCTACGGAGAAACCCTCTGGCTTAGACCAAACCTTCTCACAACTACAGGGACATTGATAACTAGACCAAGAGCCCTGATAACGACCACATCTGTAATTTCCTCTTACCTTCAGTAATCTCTTTTTGGAGAGATATAAAGTAAGCATCTTTGCCACCCCAGCACACAGCTATGCCTGTTACCAGGAGCTCAAGGTTCTCTATAGGGAAGCCATCTGGTTTGGACTGAATCTCCTTTCGAGTGGATGTGCCTGGTTTAGTGAGAAAGCACAAGAGCATCATAACATATTTATCATATTCATGAACTTCATTATTACCTAATACCCTGTTCAGCTTATTGATTGAAAATATGTGGACTTCCAAGATATTAAATGTAGAATTTATAAAAAAAAAAATATTTTGGAAGCATCGTACAAATCAAGGATAAGGTACGAATGGTACGATTGGTTTGTTGATACTCAAGCATCAGTTTACACAACATGAGAATTGTACTTCCATTTGAGAACAATAATTGATGTCTCATTCATCAACGACGCAAAATACGCCTCACAATAAAAAACACACAAAATGTTGCAGCTAAAGGAAATGACATAAGCATGGTGCGCATCATATTTCTGTAATTGAAAACACAGAGATAAACCAGTAAAACGGGTCTCTGTCTCATGAAGCTACTTTTTCAACCCAACTTGCTATCTATTTACATGCAAAACGGTTTAATGTTCCCACATTGAATTTCGAGGCTGTTTAACATGATATGTGTGAATAAAGCTTTAGTTAAAAACATACCAGGTTTCTTGAAATTCCCTCCAATTGTGGCACCTTGGATAGGAGGGTGATACTTCTCACAGGCCACAGCCACTGCGTAGCGCTTCTTGCCTTTCCACTCTGACAAAAATGTACTGAAGAGGTCCACATTGGCACAGACGTCTACGATGGTGAAGGCATTGTCAGATGAAGGTATGGTGGGCGAGCAGCTGAAGGACTGGGGAAAGGAGAATGATGGAGTGAAGGAAGACACCAAGGACGGCTGCTGGTGGTGGTTCTGCTGCTGCCTTGAGGTGGTGGCGGTGATAACAGGATGTGGAGAAGGTGGTATTTCAGAGTCGCTGTCTAGACTGAACTTGAGACTGAAGTCAAATTCATCCATTCCCATGTTGAGGGCATCCTGGGATTCGACGGGTTTAGGTGAGAACAGGTCTTCACTATCCTGGCATAGCATTTCACTGTCGAAACTGGGTGTCATGGCCATAGCTGGAATCCTGGGCACATCAATCGTTTGACCTGAAGTTCTGTCAGGAGGTAGCAGGTTGCTTTCAACAGCACTTGTCCTACAATGTGGTTTCTTGTTTGTCTTTGGAAGGCCCTTGTCCTTAGTGTCCCTACAACCATCAGGTGCATCTTTGGTAATGGCGTGCCTTTCTTCCATGACTGCCTCTAGATTCTGTCTACTCCTAGTCAATGCTCTTGGTGATGTTCTTTTTGAAATCTGCTGAGATCTTTCTTTGGTTTTCTTCTTCTTACCAGATTGTTGTGTTTGTCCTGTTTTGCTCTTTGGCTTCTGTGTCCCAAAGGCCTTTGAGATCCTTTGAGTAGTCTGTCTTGTCCTGGGAGGAGTTGGAGGGATGTAATCTCCTGTATCGCTGGTTCTCCTTTCAGGATGTTCTAAGTCTGAGGAAAGAACCACACCTGTAGCGCCTTTTGCTATTGCGTTTCCATTTTCTTCTTGAACAGCAGGATAACCCTTTGGCGGGGTCCTTTGCCGCTTTGGTGGAGATCCACTATCCTTTTGGTCATTCTTTCTCTTTGTGTGTTCTCTGCTCGATGCTATTGCACTATCCTTGTGTGAGGGGATTGCACCTTTGTCCTTGTTTTGTGACTTGTTCTGCTTCATGTCTCTTCCGCCACTGACCTTACTGACACCCTTGGTGTCCACCTTGTTTACATTCATGTCTTTACCCGCAAGGACTGTCTGGTCTTTGGTTTTAGTCTTTGGCGTTACTTTCAGCTGAGTGAACATATCGTCATCTTCACCTGCAAAGAGGTCCAGCATGGCCATAGTGCCTGGACTCAGAAGACTGCTTGCACCTCTGTGGACTTTGTTTTCCCTCTCAGGAGAGAAAAGCACATCGTCTGCGACTGTTCTGGAGGATGACTCACATTTGGATGGTTGGTTTGATGGTGCTAAACTCTCTTTCTTGGACACATTCTTACTCGATACTGATACTTTGTGATGTCCTCCTCTAGAAGTAGCAAGCTGATGAAACTCTGCTTGTCTATTTTTAGAGTTGCCACTCACTATTTCATTGGAATGTTCTACCGACTTTGAAGGTTTCTGGATACCTACCAATGATTGCTTCCCAATATCCTGCTTTGCAGTGCCCTTATGTGCAGTGCTTGCCTTTCTGGTGGTTGATAATTTGACCTTTGGATACATTTTGTTGCCTCTCACATTGTTGCGAATAACATCTGGATGTTTCGTACATTCCTCGGTACAAGATTTTGTACATGACTGTTTGGATTTCCCAACAAAAATCATGGTAGCATTTTGTGGGTCTGAATCAAAGATTTCATTATCATCAGGAGTCTCCAAGAATGAAAAGGATTCATCTGAAGATATATGCATGGCATCATCAGTTTGACAGTCTTGTGCCTCTGATTTGTCTGTACCTCTTTGCATCTTGTATGAGGTAGTTTCTGTTACGATTGCTGTTGGGGCCTTCGCGGCTACAGAGGGACCGTTTGCAAGCTTAACATCTTTCTCATAGTTTCCAGGAGACTCAGCAGTAGGTCTGGTACGTCTTTCACCTGAATGGGATAATATCTGGTCAGCTGCCTGGCACTGATGTCGTTGGTCAGTGTGAATCAGAGGGGGTATAGCTTTACTTGGACTGGTCTCTGAGGTAACTGATGCCTGAATGCTACATGAGAATGAGTCAAATAACTCACACATATCTGCAGCTAGCAGTACATCCTGGGTTGTCTCTACCAGTGGACAAGAATCACTTTCTGTGTTCTGGACCATTTCTTCAGCATCTGCATCAATCGCTTGATCTGGTGCAACTGTATCTGTAGTAGCATTTAATTTATGACTTGTTACCGTAGTTCCAGCTACAGCATCGATTGCTAAGGCAGTTTCCCTAGTGCTTGGATCACTTAGTAGTTTATCATCAGTTTGAATATTTTGACAGTTTCTCAAATGCTCCCTTCCGCTCTTCTTGCCAGCATCAAGATCAGGACTAGCTGATTCCGCAACAATGTCATTCTGAGTGCAATACTCGGCCATGTACTGCTCCAGCTGTGAATCCATGGACGGGAAGGTTGGACTGATCCCGTCCTCTTCACCAACTAACATTCCATCCCCATCTCTGCTGTGACTGTCCTTTTCCTGCAGGAGTTGTCCATCTCCTGGACCTCTTGCAGGAGAAGCACACTCATCTACCATCTGCTGCAGTGCTTCCTCCAGACCACCCTCATCTAAAGGACATGAGAAGAGCTCTGGAGATGTTTCCTTCTCCCGACCTTGATGATGTGTCTCTTTGTCCTCTGCAATAATAGGTGTTGATGTTATCTTTCCTTTAGCCATTTCTTCTTGTTCTTTGATCTCATGACTTCTTTCTTTGGTAGAACTTGGAGCACAATGTACAGGTATGTCCTTCTCTTCTAGGGTGGATTCTTTCCCCACTATTTCATTCTTATTCTTATTTGTGATGATCTTGGGCTGTTTTGCAGGAACCTGTTGAAACATTTGTTCTGCATCTATTGTGCTATTTGTAGGTTTGGCATGTACTTGGACAGTCACCACCATTTGTTTCTGTGAGCTGTCTCTGGCATCTGTACTTCTTAGAACAGATGGGTGTTTGAAACTTGTTTTTCTTCCACTGTATCCAGTTGAGGAACACTCACGACCAGATGACTCATTGGCCACTCCCTTGGTCCTACATCTCTCTACTTCTGCTGCCTTAAGGTCTCTCCGCACATCATCAAACTTTTCTCCAGAGCTATCAGATGGTTTAGTAACAACTTCTTTTAAATCTGGGTGTCTTACCGAGTTTCCATAAATATCAACAGACTTTGATGATGTACTTGGCCTATCAGGTATGGGTTCATCTACTGTTGGACTTTCTTCAGGTGCAACCTGGTCACGCTCCTTCACCAGTATCAATTCCTTCTCCAGGTTTTTCTCAGGGACGGGATTCCTGATACAACTGATCATGCTGTCACCACTTCTATCGCTGCCCTCTGACACGTGATCTAATGCCGCCTCAGGTCCTTTGTCCCCGTCTCTGGCGCCCTCCCATGGTCCGTCATCCTTAGCTACCATCTTCTGACCACCGATGTCCGCTTTAATCTTTTGACCACCGTTGTCCGCTTTAATCTTTTGACCACCGTTGTCCGCTTTAGTCTTCTGACCACCGTTGTCTGCTTTGGTGCCATCCTTCTCTTCCTCCTTTCCCCAGGCAACATCAGCCACACCGAGCTCAACCTGGACAATCTGCCTGGCTTCGGAGACTATGAGCTTGGCAGCCTCAGCCTCCGTCAATCCCTTCCTTCCGGTGGCCCAGATACACCTGGTTTGTTTTCTCTCCACCGCCTCGTAGGCGTCTTCACCATGAGCTTGTCTGCCACTGGATAAATGCATGCATAAACCTCTCATGCTTATTAAAGTGCTGCACAAACTTAAATGGATTGGGTAACTTTGTCTCAGATTCTGAATCAAAATCCTGGATTTAGCTCATGCTGCAATGATAATTATAAACCTTTAGGTCAGTCAGGAACCCCATGAAATTTACAAGCCTGTCTGATTATCAAGATATTTATGATTGCAAATCGAAATTTAAAAATTTGTTTTCCTAACAGTTTTCGTAACACTACAGTCTATTGGGGAAAATGAGTATGGTGAACCCGGTCACTCAAAGATTTTTAGCGCAATTTGTTTAGGGCTTCAATATTTCACCATATCACAAACACATAACACGTTTAACATTGTTAAACGATGATTTTAAACAAAGTTTCAATATAATCTGTTGAGAGCATTCATGGTTAAGACTCACTATTTAGTTGCATGGATTTAACTCCCTTCTGAAATCTCATTAGAGAATATAGCAAAAGATACAATATGTACTATAACTTTATCTGCCCAAATTCTCATTTTGCTAATGATACACAAAGATTTGTTTACAGGAAATTAGAAAATGAAAAACAATGACCTGAGAGGCAAACTGACTGCAACGTCTGACAGGAACCTATACTGATCTTTAACCTGGCCATGAGCTTCTAAACAAAGAAACACCTTTTCGTATCGATTCCACAACATTTCTTTCACAATGCAATTGCATGACCAGAACTCAACTTTATCTTTAACTAAACACCTCACATTGTTATTGGTAAAAAGAATGGTTGATTGAAATACATTTTGGTTGATGAATGATATGAATGTACACACATGATGGCATGATTTGGACAGTAGTTGACATATAATGTTATGAAAGTAAGCTAACAGTTTCATAAAGCAAAAGACCAATGCTCTAGTATTCTTTTGCAAAAGGATGATCATCGAGCATATAAGTATTGGTGTGTACTGCAAGGTTCTGGAATCATCCAAATGATAAGAAATTTGGCCCAGTCTTGGTAAAGTTACAAGCACTGTACACAGAAATATGTTTATAGGACTATGCGATATCTATCCAGTCCGGATAGATATAATAATTTACCAAATATATCAATTAGGAGGCAGTTTCCCGGCAAAATTTGTATCATCACGTATTAGTCAAAACATATTCTTTCACATGATTGGTAATAAGAGCTCCCATTTCATTTCTTGAAAGGGGGCGTTTCCAAAAGTGGTCTATACTTTTAATCTTACCTTTTGAATGGCACAGAATTTCTGAGCAGGGTCTCCACGTCGTCCGGGTTGCAGGTGGCCACTGCAGCCACGGTGGGGTAGCCGGCATCGTAGAGCAGTCTGGCCCGCTGGGCGTTGAGGAGAGAGATCCGCACCAGGTCGCAGAGCTCCCGTTGGATCCCAAAGTTGAGCCGGTTCTTGAACTGCGCCAGCAGAAGTTCCAGGTTCCACCAACCCAGCCGGCTGCAGAAGACTGTCACCATGCCTAAACGAGATGAGAACAAACAAAGTTCATCAACATGAAGTTCATATTCTTGATTGCCTACATGATCAATCAAGAGAAATAAAACAATTTCAACAAGAGTCATCAGGCACACCACAGTGAATAAAGGGGCTGGGGGAGGATAATGGGTGAACAAAACAAAAAAAAATAAAAAAATGCAGTATTCATTTTGGTATGTTCACTTCCAACTGTTGCAAATTCAAACTAATACATGTAGATTTAACTAAATTGGTATATTTACATAAACTCTTCATAAATGTGTATTCCTTCTACTTCACATACAAGAACTATCACCTGACTTGTTGCAATTATTTTAACTGAAGTATGATTTTCAAGGGATTCCAACCGATATGTTCCAATCAGTCAAAAACTATCTTACACTTGAAAATACTTGACAGCCATGAAAACAAATATTAAAACTATTCCAAGAGAATAATTTATTTAAAAGGACAATATCTCTCTACCTGAGAATGTACTAGCAGATTGTTGCAACGCCTGCAGCTGCCCAAAGCCACAGCTGTACTTGGCAGCGACGGTCGGCAGCGGCACTTCGTTGACCAGCTCGTGCAGGATGAGGGTGGTGTAGAACCGCCGGTGGATGGCGATGCTCTTCTGGACGTTGGCCGAGCGGGAGGCGGTGGAGACGAGGCCTTGGCTGGCCCTCATCAGGAAGGATTCCTCCACCCCGACCAGCTCGGCCACCCTCCGCTGATCCGATGACATCTTCTCCCAGGTGCAGACGAACTGGTACCAGTCGGGCTGGAAGCCCTGGTTGTAGATTGGAGTGACCTGTGCATGTACATGTAGATGCGTTTGTAACTTAACTTGAGATTACATACTCTTGGATGACCTAATGCACTTAATGCGCTTTAGAAGCCCCCCCCCTAAACATTTTGCGCGGTAAATTTTAACGCAAGAAAATCTTGCACTGAAATTTTTTGACTTTTTTCTTTCGAGTCTTGCGCATCTTTTGAAAGAAATTTTTCGAAAATCGGACCTACCATTACAAAGTCACGTGTCGTTTTGTCTTTGCATGTCAGCCCGAAAATCGCTCATTTTTGTGATTTGTGTACAAAACATATGGAAATCTCATTTTTCAAATCAAGAGATAAAACATTGGTTATTTGGTCTTGTTTATAGTTTAGGTGTTCATTTTGGGGTCAAAATAGTTGAATTATAGTTGGAAATGAAATAAAACAACAAAAACAATAAAATACATAAGTTAAAAAAACAAAGAAATACATAAGAAATGATCAAAACAATAGATAACATAAGGAATAACCCTGGTTTTTCAATTTTTTGTGTTGTATTATTATTCCAAATGGTCTAACAAATATATGTAGTGAGAAAGAATGCTTAAATATGAATAATGTCTGATTTATGGGCAAAAATGTGAATTTTATGACCTTATTTGCATAAATTACCATAAATATGCAAATGAGTGAATTTTTCAAAAAATTGAAATTACCATAGTATTCTATACACTTCACTTGATATGTATGCAAATTTTCGCGGCGATCGGGCGTTTCACGGCCGAGATCATAGGGGGGGGGGGGGGGGGCCTTAGAAGACCCCCCCCCCCCCGGGCTATGCAGTTTCAAAATAGCCCGGGCTAAATAGGGTTAACAGGCATTCGCCCGTGCAGCGGCAGTGTAACTGGCAATACGTGGTAAATCTGTACAAAAAAGCAAATACAAATTTGCTGCTCATGCAGCCATTCAACGCACGCAATACGTAAACTCTTGAATCGCGGTACATGATAAAACAAGCTGAATTTGGCTTAAGCAAATCAGAATATTTAGAATTTGATGGTCCTTAAATCCAGAAAATCAGAATATCCTGGATCATTTGGAAGGGTTGGCAGGTATTTATATATACATCCTTGCTTATTACATCAAGTACTGCGGAATGAGCACAGACTCTCCCTCACCTGGTACAGAATGTGAAGTTCGTTCTCCAGGACAAAGTTCTTGCGGGCCTTCTGCAGTTCAGCAAACACCTGGAGAGCTTCACCCGGTGAGAGCGCTGAAGACAAAGTAGCCTTCCCTAGCTGGGTGGGACAATACTTCTCTGTGGGCTCACCTGCGAAATTCAGTTTTGATCATATAGCACTTAGAGACTTCAGTGGTTAGCGCAGTATAAGCACCATTTTTATTATTATTATTATTATTAAGATCACACTTTTTTGTAATTCACCTGAAATATGTGATTGGTTCAGTAGTCACAAGTAATGACCATTTGAAGCACAAATGATGTCTAAATTTGTGTTCAAGTAATTGTATTTTTAAAGACTTTAGCTTCCAATAATAAACTTCACATCAGCTTAAAATATCCATTAATAATAAAAATAAAATAAAAAAACAAGCGAGAAAAAAAATCCTTCATCAAGAAGGACACAATTTGAATAAATAAATATCTTGAACCTAAAATGTTTAGTTAAAAATACAAGGCAAATAACCATTTCATTCAAGGTATTTTTGTAATTTATTTCTAATTTGTTTCCAACAGTTTATCCCATTTGTTAGGGTTTTGCGTGGGGGGGGGGGGGGGGGGGTTAAATCGATATTCCTTAGAAATGTCCCAAAAAGTGAAGAATAATGTACGAATGTACATGGACCATTACCTTCACACTCCACATTCTGTAGCCTAATGAACTCATTTTCTTCCAGAAACTTGACACAAGACAACACTGCTGACCCTGTGTTGACCCCTGACCCTTGATCATCTGACCTGACCTCTGATAGACTTGCAGCCAGGAGTGTGCTGGAGGCGTACGCCTGGACCTCTGTAGGGCTGGATGCTACACCACTAGCAATGATCTACAATGGGGAAGGAAAAAGAGAAGATGAAATTGTTATTCTCTCGTACATGTAATTATCAAAGGTAATATATACAGACAACTGCTTTGAAGAAAAGATCATCTGTTTGGTCTATGAAACCACAACAATGACTTCATCATGTTATCAATATCTAAGAGTCTTCAAATAGAGGACATATAGAGGCCTTTATTTACAGGATTAAAAACAAATACAGGCTGCAGATAACAATAACCATAGTCACTAAATGGTCACAAGGTGCGTTAATTATCATTACCTCATTACTGTGACTGCATTACAGTCAAACCTGCTTTAGTGACCACCTTTCTACAAAGACCAAATTTTTTGTTTCCCTTGAAAAGGATTCCTCATTGAAACATGTACTAAAGGAACCTGTCTACAAAGACCACCTTTTGTGTTTATTTATTTTTTCCTTCAATAATGAATAATCAAAAAATGTAAATTCTGTAGATTTGTTACCATGATTTTGTACATCCCTTGAGAGACCAATGCCAGTAAATAGTGAGGGGAAAATTGTGGCATTAATGGCCTGCCATAGTCCAACTTAAAGTTGATCTTAGTCTTTGTGAAACACCCCCCGAGTGACTCACCTCCAAGATGGCTCTCTTGAGGCTGTTGCTGAGGTCATCGCCCTGGCTCTTAATCAGACAGCTTTGGACCGGTGGTAGCTCAGCTCTCATCAGTTTAGATGCCTTGTCTCTCTCTGTTGTCTTGCATACCAAAATGCTTTCCCCTAGAATAAACAAGTCCAATATATGTACCGGCACAATATATTTCCAAATAAATTTTGAAATTCTAAGGATCTCACTTCTCTCTCCCCCTCCCTCTCCCTCTCTCTCTCTCTCTCTCAGCCCCATTCTTCACTTTACTCTCTCTCTCTCGCTTTCTCTAAAGTCATTGACCTGTGACTTAATCAGACAGCTTTAAACTGGTGGTAACACAACACAAGTTGCTTTGAAAATATTTTAAGGCATAGTTCTGTACTTAAATAGTAGATATATGTACAAAGTAATAATTAAGACGGAGAATTTTCTTGAAGAAAAAAATGAAATGAAAATATATCTCAATCGTACCTTCTGTGTCGATTCCTTTCCTCCCAGCCCTGCCGATCATCTGCTTGTAGGTCAGTGGGTCAATGACCTTTCGGTTGAACATTATTGACCTGATGATGACCCTCCGAGCAGGAAGGTTCACCCCCGAGGAGAGAGTGGAAGTGGCAACCAGGATCTTGAGGAAGCCGTGACGGAAAGCGCCCTCTATGATGTCTCGCTCGTCAAATGTGAGTCCTTTGGAGAGAGAAAAAAGAAAAGAAAATCAGTGACAAATCTGCTGATAACCAATCAGAAGCAAGGATTTCAGTAGCTTATAACAAAGACTGTCATTTGTCACTGATGACAAGTTTTGTGAAACAGGGCCCAGTGCAAGCTCAAAGTTATTGTTGGGAACAAATTTCCACACAATTGCCAATAAAAAAAGAAAAGGTGGAGGGTGGGGGGCATAAGAGCAACAACCAATATCAACCCTATGGCACCCCCTCCCCATTATGAAATGCAATATAAAACAAGGACCTCATGCATACAACACAGGGAGATCTATGTGAGTTGGTCTAGCGGCACGTTCACTTGGTCAGCTCTCTGTCTTTGCCTACAAACTGGCTCAGGCGACACTGGCTCGAATCGAGTCACATCTTTTGGATGGTGACGTTTAATGGTCTGTCCCCAGACGTAAATAATCATATCTGATTGATACACGTCTGTAAAACCCCAATTACACACATACAACACCCCCAAATCAAACCCCTTTGTGGAACATCAAAACACACACATTTACAAAGAACTGATTACTTGATGATATCTCACAGCTACATGTAGTTCTTGTTACCTGCATGATGGTAGGCTACGCCATATGGCTATCCTTCTCAGCTGCTCACATATGCCCCCAGATTTGAACTCAAAACCCCTCTCTCAAATTATGTAACACAGTATAAAACAAGGACCTCATGCACACAACACCCCCAAAGTCCACCTAAACCCCCACCCCTCCCCTCCCAAGTGAAAATTATTGACGAATCGGACAAAATCTCACAGCTAGTATAGAGATATTGACTGCTTTGAGAGGCCTGGCTGTTTTATAGGCTCAAGGAAACGTGCACATATCCTGCCATGAACCCATTTTTTAAAAGACTATTGACCGGTAGGTGGGTATGAGGGCACTTTTCAAAAGACTATTGACTGGTAGGCGGGCATGGCTAAAATCACGACTCCAATTTCGAACAATCAGATGGCTAGATTTCTAAAGTGATGTATATAATACAGTATAAAACAAGAACCTCATCCACACAACATCCCAAAATTAACCTAAACCCCCTCCCCCTCCCAAGTGAAAAGTATTTTTGTTGTTACCTGCATGGTGGTAGCCGACGCCACATGGGATAGTCTTTCTGAGGACTGAATTAATGCTGACAGGTGTTCTTCTGAGCTGCTCCACGACATCTCTCAGAGAGGCGTGGTCAAGCTTCAAAGGTAGCATGTTGGATGCCTTCATAAAACCTGCAATGAGATGACACAGATGGCAATAATTTAATGTACAGTTATACCTGTCTATAGCGACCGCCCAAGGGAAATATAAACATGTCTTTGTAGACAGGTGGTCTTTGTAGATAGGATCCTTTTATTTAATAGTACATGTTTCAGTGAGAAACCAGTTTCAAGGGAAACAAAAAATGTGGTCTTTGTAGACAGGTTTGACTGTACTAGGAACCCTTCTCTCACAGGAATGCCAAGGCTGATATGAAATGTATACATGTAAATCATGTTGCTGAATTACATGAAAAACTAAAACAAAAAAATGACAGCTATATCCTTAAAATCGGGATCATCACAATCACCACCGCAACATTGATCTTCATCGCCAATATCATCACCTCCAACACCCCCACCATCATCACCACCATCATTACCACCACCACCATCATCATCATCATCATAATCATCCATCATTATCATTAGGCACCACCACTACCACCACCATCATCACCACCACCATCATTATCATGACAACCACCACCACAACTTCCACCACCGTCATCCTCGTTATCATTAGGCCTAAAAAAAAAAATGGTGCCCTATAGGTGCCAAAACATGGGTCGGTCGGTCAGAATTTTTTTCTTATTTTTTTTAACTTTTTAAAAACTCCCTCTTTAGGCTGATATTTTTCAGTTTTTAATGATTTATTAGGGACTTTTAGATTGAGTGGACGAGAACACGACGAACGCCGACTGATCATGCGTGTCAACGTACTTAACTGCCCATGTTGACTACAATTAGAAATCTTTTAGATTGCACTTGATGATATACATGCATGCAGGAAGGATCACTATGAACATCACGGACAAAGAAAGAGGACAAAATATACAGTTCCTCATTCTACCCTCAACAAAAGAACATCTCTTCACTGCTATTATGTAAAAATGTGTAGAACAGGTGAATATGCACATGACACCTGTTCTACACATTTTTACATAATAGCAGGGAAGGGACCAATGTTGTCTTTGTCTACCTGAGGAACTGTATATTTTATGCGCACGCGGCATACTAGTACCTTGAGCATGTAAAGGCGCTATATAAATACCAATATGTATGTGTATGTACTAGATTTAGGAAAATCAAGGTTGACGCATTCTCGATCGCCGACTTAAACAACGTAACGCATGCGCAGTACCTTAAAATGACGTCACACGTTGCAGTCAAAGCTGTTGACATGCAAATCTATATCCCTAATAATTTTTTTCTAAAACACGGTACAAAAATAAATTAATTAATCATGGATTTTCGTTATACATGTCGTTAGAATACATTCTGTGATCATTTACCTGTTTGATTTGAGGTTGCTTGCCCCTGATGCATATTATAGATCTCTCTAGCCATCATCTCACACAGCTTCTCGCACCAGTTCTTGGTGGGGCAGAACACCAGCACACCGTTGCCCTTGGAGATCGTTTCCAGACACAGGGAGAAAACTTGGTCTTCGTCTCCTGAAGTTAGATTTATGAAACAATGCAAAACATAGCAGGGATAATTCTTTGGAATTTGAATATGCATTAGTTTGAACTGCAATTACCTAGTCCTCAGTTGATTACAAGAGAGCAGACACAATGAAAGTACTGGTACATTATCCATAAAACACAATTGCCCGAATTCACAAAGGAGGTTTGTCGACAAACCTTGGTTTTCGTACGTCATATGACGCGTTTTACGCGTTTTTTACAAACCTGGTTTGTAAAGAACAAAAGGAGGTTTGGCGAAACAAAAGGAGGTTTGTCGACAAACCTCCTTTGTGAATTTGGGCCAATGAGGCTAGAGGTTTTCCTTGATGAAAAAGTATCAGATAGCACCGACCATGTCAATGAGTAGACAGCTCGCATACTAGCTCACAAAGGAGAGGAAGAAAGCAAGACTTTAACAACAGACTATGGAATCCAGTCTGCACTATTCCTGGAAGGTGCATTCTGATACTACACTGCAATAACATTTTTTTTTAGAGGCGATTTTAAACACTTGTACTCCACTGACCTTTGACCTCAAATGGTG
This sequence comes from Strongylocentrotus droebachiensis, assembly GCA_035222895.1. NCBI lineage: Eukaryota > Metazoa > Echinodermata > Echinoidea > Camarodonta > Strongylocentrotidae > Strongylocentrotus > Strongylocentrotus droebachiensis. The sequence goes on along the minus strand of JAVYIG010000311.1, from coordinate 48,219 downwards.
GCAGAACCTCCCTGACCTTTGACATGGAGGAGTCATAGACCGCCTTGCCGATCTTGACATGCTCCGTGAGGGGTACGGGTCTGTAGTCTGTACGGTAGAGATCTGCATCCAGCCAGCGTGCCAGCAGGTCCAGGTTGGGCAGGGTGGCGCTCATCCCTACGATCTGAATAGGATTACTGAGAGTTGGAGAGAAAGGAAAGAAGAGAGAGTGGTAAGGGTTACAGGGTGAGAGAGAGAGAGAGAGAAAGAGAGAGAGAGAGAAAGAGAGAGAGAGAGAGAGAGAGAGAGAGAGAGGAAAGAGAAATTGAGGGGTAGGGGATGGGGAAAGAGGAAAGAGAAATAGAGGGTAGGGGATGGGGATGGGAAAGTGAGAGAGAGAGAGAGAGAGAGAGAGTTCAAGTTCAAGTTCATTTTATTTCCATTTCTCGTAAAAAAAAATACATTTAACAATAAATTATACATATAAGCAAATATATACATGTATATATAAAATATAAATAGAGAAATAGAGGGAGATAGATGAACATGTAGGTTCAAGAAAGAAAGAGAGACAGGGAGTGAACGCATGTGGAAAGGAAATCAGTTTTCAATCACTTTTTTTATTTAGCCATATAAACACCAGTTTATTAAAAGAAAAACAACTGTTTTACAAGAGGGCCATGTCTGGTCTGATGTAAAAGCCTATATAAACAATGTACACATCCACTGCACATGACATCCACTGAATGGAAGAAGGCAATTACAAACTAACCATATAAATGACGATATCAAATCACCAACTTACCTTTGCCTACCACCATCACCGTCCCCCGATGACTTCAATGTGGTGGCTGTCACGTATCTGATCTTGGTAAGCAAAAGCTCTAGTAGATACCCTCTGTGCGAATCTCCTATCATATGCAGCTCATCGACCACTACTATACCTGTAATACCGAACACAAGAGACAGATGTTGGTTGCTATCATCACTATTTATGCTCATCTCTCCCAATTTATTATACATCCTTCCCAACCTTTATATGACCTTTAGTACGCAAGAGCTCCAGTAGACAACCTCTGTGTGTATCGCCTATCATATGCAGCTCATCTATCCCTACAATACCCAAGACAGGACAAGGGTGTCATTAAATATGCAGCCAAACCTGCTTTAGTGACCACCTGTATAGAAAGACCACTTGTCTATGAAGATCACATTCTTTGTTTCCCTTGAAAATGGTTTATCATTGAATCATGAACCAATGGAACCTGACCATTGAACTATAACGACCAATTTTCTTGTCTCTCTTGGGCGGTCTTTATATACAGGTTTCACTGTATATTCACTAAATGTAATTAACTGGGTTTTTTTAGGTTTCAGGGATAAAAAATGAATGATTGAAGTCCATGTACAGAAGGAATTGGATACAAGTACAAAAAACATGAAAAAGATTACGAAAAATAAGTGAATTTATTTTCAGTTGACTTACCGAGTTGGCCGATTGTCTTCTCTTCTAGTAGTCTGTTGATCAGACTGTTTGCTTTCTCTATCGTGCATATTGCAATGTCTGTACTCGCTAAGCCCCCGGGAGGGGAATGACTGCCCATGAACCCATCAACTCGTACGCCAGCCTCAGAAAACATAGACTAGATGCAGAAGGGGGGGGGGGGGGGGAGGGGGGAGAAGAAAAAAGGAAAAAGGGTAAGAATTAGCACTCATAGTTGTATTTAAAAAAAATGAAATAACCACCCTGCTTTAAAAATGAGCACAACAAAAATGCATAATTTAGTGCCTTGATAAATGTTCTAATGGTTTTGTAATCTTTAATACAAGACTGTGGTCCTGGAGTGGCTCATGAAGTCAACTCATTACTTCAAATACTTTCAACATTCAAAGCATATTTTGTAACACTTACTGCTTGTAGATGTAGTGTAAGTGTATGTTTCAAAGTAGGTATGTGAACTTTCGTAGCGCTTACCTGTATACATGTATACAGACTACATAGCTTTGTTTTCCTTAAGAAGTATTTCTTAATAAAATATGTACTAGAAGACCACCTGATGAAAAAAACTGGTTTTCTCATCTCCAAGGATTCATTGTATTCAAGAGACTGTGGTTTCAAAATCCAGAGGGCCATCTAGCGACACCAATGTTTAGTTGATTTCACGTGATACATAGTAGGGAAAAGTTGACAAAAATATAAGCTGTGGCAATTATATATACACTAGGAGATTTCAAAGGGGATTTAATCAGAATTTTTTTAGTGATGAAGGTTCTATTAGCTGAACCGGGTAAAATATTGCATTCATTCCGGTTAGCCGTTTGGGCCGCTGTTAATTGTAAATCCACCCTGTTCATGATCAATCGCTAAAGTAAAAGCTGGGTAATACAGCAGAAAGAAACTACTTTTACACATCAATCAAAGACTGCATACATACCTGTAAGTAGAACATCTTCTCCCTTGTAACTGATACAAAGGGTAGTATAATCAGGGCTTTCTTTTTAGTTTCCAGGATCTTCTTCAAGACCAGAAGCTCTGCAACAAGGGTTTTACCTGAAAAGAGATTAAGCATTAATGAGTGTACATACATTTAAATAAGTGATACATTTCTGGGTAAATTACAGACTACTTTTGTTGTTTTGATAATAAGCTGATATTTTTATGACAGACAATAATATTAATCCATGGCTATTGGTTCATAGAATAACAGAAGGAAGGTTTTTGCTATAATATGAAAACTACATACATGTAATCTGCTTTGAAGCAAATACAGATATACAATTTGATTTCATTTAAACATTTGATTAAGTGCTGCTATAAATATGTAAGTATGATGTTATCCATGATTTCCTATGTGAATAAAGATTTATAAAAAATAAAAAATATATATATATATACATGTAATGTAGAAATAGCAGTGCACATAGTTTGAAGTGATCACAGTTTCTTGTTTTGATGTACATCTACATCTCCACCACGCCCTGATCTTACCTGCACTGGTGGGTGCTGCGTATACCAGGTTTCCTCCTTCCAGGACCCGCCCCGCCCCCAGGCACTCCACCTGCCAGGGGAACATCTTGATGATACCAGCCCGGTGGTACTGCTGGAGAACAACGTCCGGCAGACCCCATGACGACAGGAGCAGCTGGTCACGGGCGGGGGAGGTGGAGGGAGGAGGGGAGATGGGGGTCAAGGGAGGGGATCTCTTGTGGGTGGAGCGATTGATAGGTTTGGGCGTGGTTGCAGTATGAAGAGTGGGGCTGGTTGATGAACGACGGGTTGCATAACCTGTAATGGAAATAGTTGATGGTGGAATAAATGTAATCAAGTCATTTTTGAATACCAACATCTATATGCACAGCGCATCAAAGTGATACCTGTAAATTAATTAATTTCCTATGAATTAAGCATTTTTGCAATTCAGGTAAGAGAGAGAACAAAAAAATTGTATAATCATGATACTGAATAGTAAATGCAACTGGTAAAAACTAATTCAACAAAGCAATGGATTTATTTCATAAAGTGTATCAGCAGAGGTTCATAAAGTGTCCAAATAGCCTTTTGTTGCTATTCATCACATCATGATGAACACTAAAAGTAAAAACATATCTTTATTTCATCTAGCACAAATTCACTTAACCTAAATATATACCTATATATTTCAAAATAGAAAATGAGATTCCTGTTTCGAATGGTCTGTATGATCTGTATACCACACTCAATGGCCCGAATTCACAAAAGAGGTTTAAATTTAACCCACGGTTTAAATCCTCAATTACATAACCCATGGTCTGAAATTAGCACAAAATAAGCGTGACACAACTAACAAGTCCCTGGTCAGAGGTCCAATTCTAGACGCGCGCAAGGCAAAGAACACTTTTTTTTAATCCATGGGTTAAGTAAGTGTGGGTTTAAACCATGGGTTATTAAGTTAAACCTCCTTTGTGAATTCAGGCCAATTTGTTGAAATGACTTTAAAACATTCCTACATTGTGAGTGTTGTGACTGAGTGCAGCAATCAACGTACCTTGTGGGTTCCTCTTGCTTGTCTTCTGTCCATTCCTGACACTTTTCCCAGGTGTAAATCCTCTTCCAAGAGAACCAGCTTGATGAGACTTGCCACTTTGAAGACTTCCAACAGGGTTCTGGTGTTTCCCTGACATAGCACCAGTTTTTGACCATGGAATATCATTATCCTGATCTTGTGAGTCCTCACAGAAGACCACGGCCTCCTTCTGCCCATCTGGTACCTCTGAATCTGCCACCAGTATCGAATCAAGGAATGTGCTCGTGCCTCCTTTGAGGGTCTGACCTTCTCCTGAAAGCCTTACCTCATTGGATAAACCCTGTCTGGAAATGTGCCCTTTGACCTTTACTGGTGAATGGGCAGAAGAGCTTTTATTAGTAGTCTTGACAGTTCTTGTGCTAGCTTCTTGAAGTGGTTGGTTAGAAGGTGCATGCTTTCCTCCTGAATGGCTTACCCCATCGGATAAACCTTGTCTGGAAATGTGCCCTTTGACCTTTACTGGTGAACGGGCAGAAGAGCTTTTACCAGTAGCCTTCAAAGTCTTTGTGGTAGATCCTTGAAGTGGTTGGTTGGAAGGTGCTTGCTTTCCTTTTTTATTGGTAGTATTTTTGTTTAACTGGCAATTCTTTGGCATGTGTGATAGATCTGAAGGAGAGACATTACTCTTTTGAGGGATGTCACTGTCTTTTCTTGCATCTGTAGCGATGACTGCTGTGTATTGCACTTTTTGGGGAAGGTTGATCTCTCGTTTCTTTGCAGGGCCACTTCTTACATCTACTGCACGGCCTAGGGAGGATTTTATGTCATCTAACTCTTTCAAATTTATTGCCTTTGTCCTCTCCTGTTTATTTACAATTTCACCTGCTTTTTCAATTCCAGAATTTCCTCTAACTGCTGACTTACATGTAGACTCACTGACTGCTTTACAATTAACAACAGATCCTGAAGAAGTGCCTAAACTGTTCGCACTGTGACGAGAGAATACTTCTTTCTTGCTTGAAATCTCCCCTTGAACACCCAGTGCAGTTCTTGAGCCTGTGGATTCACAACTCTGGTTTGGCTGAGCTTTTTCTTGGAGAGGGACAGCAACCTCTTGTATCTTGTTGAAGTCTGCCTCTGCCTTCTCAACAGCTAGAAGTACATCATCGTCAAAGTCAAAATCACCACCAAACGACGACTGGAAGGAGTGGTTGAGCTCTACTGGCTATTTGAATGAATAAAACACACATCCATGTCAAATAACATTAACTCTCATGAAAATAATTTTTGTCATTTCAATTTCTTACTGAATCTGTAATTTGCATTTGTCAATTGATTTGTTGAATAATTATTAGTTTGTTAACTTTACTTTGTTTATTGTTTGTATTTGAAATGTTAGTGGTAAATATTTTTGTGCTCCTTGAGTGCCTTTATAGGCAGACATGTGCGCTATACAAATCTTAATTTATTACTATTATTATCAACATTCAAATAATTTAAACTTTTCCTGTTCCACTCAAGGACACTGCAACACAATTCACTTACATTGTTTTTTAAGTTTGACTTTGAAAAAATTTCAACTGCATATTTCATAATTATCACAATATTTACAAAACCAAATATTCAATGCCAGTGCATTTTATCAACCAGAGCTCCCCAAGCTCTGATTAATATTTTAAAGACATTTAACGATATAAAAATATAAAAAGAATTCATTATAATGATTTCACATCATGTAGGGAAGACTGACGGGAGACTTACACAAGGAGAGCGAGAACGGTCTCTTTCTTTTTGCAATCGAGGTGAACGTCTCTTGCATTGATCACCAACTGCACCTCCAACTTTCCTCTTCTTTGCCAAATCTTCTTCCTTCTCCTTCTCTCTAAATTTCTCTCCCTCTGCTCCTTCCTGGACTTGCTTTGGGACCAGCACAGGTACAACTTGTCTTGGAATATGCTGCCCCAACCTTTTACGACTTCCCCCACTGGCCAATGGGGTGGGTCCTGCGGATGTTGCCCCACGGGATCCTGTGCTACCTTGGGATATCTTGCCGCCATCTTGGGATGTCACCGACTGGCCGGTCTTGCTGGCGGTGAAGGAGCTGTCCCGGAGTTTTGACACCTTCTGTTGCTTCCATGTCTGGGTCAGTTTCTTCATTCCACACACAGGCACACCAGTAGGTCACAGTAGATCGAGGAGCCAGGAGTGGAGCCGATCACGATCTAGTGATTGAGAAAAGAAATTCCATAAGAAATTCATGAAGGATCCAATTCTTTCTTCTTTTTTTTTTGGGGGGGGGGGGGGAGGCAGGGGCGGGGCCGGGGTAAACTAAATATACAACTTCAACTTGAACTTGGTTCATTCATGAATACCACTGTTTATAATGCTAGTATAGGGTATCTCTAGGCTGGAGTCACAGGTCAATAGTATGGTCATAGTTCTGAACAAGCGCAAAAAAACTGAGGGGAAATTTTCACCAGATTCCGCTCGCTAACAATCCCGAAGCCCCCCCCCCCCCCCCACCCCACCCTGTAACTTGTGCGAGCGTGAGCCATTTCGTCTGTGTATGGGTACATATAAAACTCTTTCTAAGAATTCCCATACGAGATGGTTATTTCTGTATAATAACGTACTATAAACGCAGAAGGCCGGAGCTGCTAGCAGCCAACCATTACCAGCACCTATACACCAGACTGCCCGCCGCCCGGCCCCGGCCACCAGGGCCAGCCGCCCGCTACTTTCCCTAGCGGCATTACTATTTCCGGCGTTCTTGAAGTTGAAGCTGTAATTTGAATTTTGAAAGCCAGATTCTATTATTTTATAATACTGTACAGGTATTCAGATACTAAGTAACAAGCACTTATGTAATTTGTATCTTAATACTATGAGGTGACACATAACAAGGCAAATTACTTACAATTTCATCGTCTTTTGACGGACATCTCGAACCGCATCGGTCACCGGTCACGCTTGTTTATTTTTGTGTTGATGAAAATTTAAATGGACCGCTCTCGATGTTCCGATTTTGACGTAGAGGGCTTTATCAATGGATTGCTTTATCAACTTCGGAGAATTGAAGAAGATCCTTTGAAATTTAAACATTCTAGTTTCTGTATTTTATATGTAAATACGTTTTTTTAATAATAAATATGTAAGAAGTTCCCTTTTATTTAGTCAAGGCATAACGTATCAAGGAGTTAGTCATATAGTTCAGTGGCGGATCCAGGGGGGGGGGGGGGGGGGGCACAGGGGGCACGTGCCCCCCCCGGCCAAAAAAAATATGTTAAAATCAGCCCTAAATTCGCCCAAAATATACTGAAAAAAAAGGGGCGTGCCCCCCCGGCCAAACATTTTTTTTTTTATTAAAAAAAAAAAAAAAAAAAAAAATTGCCAATGGCTGACCTAAAAAGGTAACCTTACCCCCCCCCCCCCCACGAAGCAAAATGTCAAAAAGTGTCCTCTTCCCCCCCCCCCCCCCCCCCCCCCCCCCCCCGCTTATTCAGCGGCTGGCTGAGTCGTTGCGATTTTTTCAGGACTAACAAAAATATATATATATGTTCTCTTTCCCACACGGTGCCCCCCCGTTTGCCCCCCCGGCAAGAAATTCCTGGATCCGCGCCTGTAGTTAAAGATGAACATGTTTTTGCAATAAATATTGGGATATGATTATCTTTATCATATTTCTAGCTCTAGCATTCACCTCCTCTCACTCAAATCCACTGTCTTTATATTGTGAAAAGTATTACAGCACTAGCAAGAAAACAGTTCTTGTTTTTCCCTCATACCCATCTATACTAAACTGTTTGTGTACAATTCAATTTAAGAAAACGTATATCATTACAATTCAATAGAACTATAAAAATTCCATTTTTGTTCCATGTTTTTCAGCAGTTTGAAACTACACATTGCTGTCTTCAAAGTTCTTTACTTTTAATTCTATTTTTAATTTTTGTATACTTTGAGGGAACATTGCATCATTAATTATGTTCTTTTTTTTCTGTTTACCTAAAATTAAAAAACATCAGACACACACACAACTATTAATAAAGAAAAAAAAGAAAAAAAGAAAGAACAATAACATTATTTCTTCCAAAATCTCATACTCAGCCTCATGTCACAATATCATGATACTTCTTGATCCGCAAAAACAACAACAACAAATCCAAGCAACACATGTAGTTTGATACATGACTCATTTATTGCAATGAATGCGAGCAACTGTTATTGATGCATGGATGATAACATATAAACACCCCTCCAATATGGCACTTAAATAACAATGGTATGAAGATATTCACAAACATATAACTCATTATTTCAAACAGTGATGGTCATGGTTATGAAACCCATTCATACCTACATGAACATTATCTCACTGAGCTAGGCTAAGCTATTTTGTTCCATACATTACGACCACATAAGTACAGGTGTTATAGTCAAGTGGTTTAAGCACTTGACTTGAAATGCAAAGGTTGCGAGTTCCATCCCAGACACAGCACTAATGTTCTTTGGCAAGGCATTTATCTACATTTGCCACTCCATACCCAGGAGAGAAATGGGGACCTGGAAGGATGATGAAAGCAATTTTGTTTGTAATGGCCATAATCATGCCTCACAAGGACAATATGGTATTAATACTCCTCAGGGAGTGGAGAAGGTGCATTAATGGATCTGATGACCGGGAAAATAATATCTGTTAAGCGCTATAGAGACAGTGATTTGTATTAAGCGCGAAATAAATCCAGATTTTTGTTATCCAGATTTTAGTTATCCTCTTAATTGCTGTCTGTCATCAATTATCCCATTAAAAATCCTCTAACGAAGCAAGAAAATTCTCCCTTGAAAGGATTTTTCGAGGGATTTTTAAGGGATTTTTCTGTGTGACACCGCCTAATGTGTACATCTGGTCACAGCATTAAGTTGATAGAAATACTAGAGCTCAGATCAGATAATATTTGAAATGAAATGAGACGTTTGATGTCGATTTCATGTTTTGAATTCAACAATACTCTGTAACATATGAGACTCCACATGACTAAACACCCAGGACCTACCCTCATAAATACCAATGTCTTGGCACGCTGGTATATTAATCAATGTAAATATATGGTATTCAAGGGCTCAACACATTATCAGTAGGCCAAAATCTAAGCCTGGACCCCCCCCCCCCCCCCCCCCCCCGAATTAAGAATTTTTTTACATAGGGTGCATGCCCAGAAGAAGTTCAATTCGAACCCTCTTGCTCTGGCCATTCACTACAAATGGTTATATGCAAGTTGGGATTAGAAATTCAATTTAGATTTTCTCTTGAGTTACCATGAGAAAACATTTACGAGTTTCTCACTCATAAAAAGAGATAATGCAGCAATGATCAAAATTTGCTTGCAATATATTTTCTATGGTACCCATAGACTTCCTTCCATGCTGTTTGATAATGTCTTTTTATGCAAAAAAGTAAGTTGAGCCAAATAAAAAGTGATTTGCACACTAGCACATATCTACATTCAAATATATATTTCATTTTATTTAAATATAACTCTAACCTATGCACAAGCACTTCTTTACACATACAAAACTTGTTGATAGTAACAAATACAATGATCATTTCTATTAAACCTTACTCTTATAGACATTTCATTCAAGTTTTGACAAAGTTATTTCTAGGTCTTAACAAAACAAAACTGTATCAACTTCTTTCTTTGTTTTCTTAAGATTCCTTTCTTGGTATGAATCTTTAAATACCAAGATAATTAGCTCAAGGAGGGTAATAACAAACTATTCATGTTATCAGAATTACAGAAACACAGTTTTTGTGTTTTATTTATTCACTGTTAGGGGCAGGGAATGGGGCAGGTGGAAAAATATCTTTCACTGTTTCTGAATTTAGTAAGAATAGTTATGATAAAAGGATTGATATTGCGCCTTTTCTAGAGGATACAAGGTGCTGTCCCTTAATCTAAAGATAAATTAAGAATCGTAGAGGTTTGTTTTCAGATGTTTTTTTAAAGTCATGAGAAGTAATATTTCTCTTTTAAGCAGGGAGTTTTGGCAAATAGGGGTAAACACTTAACACAAACAATTATCAATGGAACCTTGCATAAAATAATATTGTAAAAAGAACAGAGACTCGAGAGCCAATATGGCTCAGTTAATAATTATGAACAAAATAAACCTTGTAATATACAAGATCTTTTAGCACTATTTTCTGCTGCTCTTCATACGGCCACCAAAGCAATGTATTGCTCATGGTAGTTACAGCCTTTTTGGGAGCAGCCAACAATATAAAGCTCTGCCTTCACGGGGTGAAGATATTAGGGTCTAAGTTCTATACTTGCACAAATCCATGAATTTGAATCGAATATCGATACAAACAGCAAGACAGCAAGACTATTAAATCACACAGATACATTTTCTAACACTGACTGCAAGACAATTGATTTGCATTCAAATCCTTTTCCAAGGAGGTGTTGCATGGAGATGTTTGAACATTATTAACAATCTTTAACAAATACCCTTTTAGTATTTCACTTCTGGGGTGACCCGACCTTGCTCCTGTGACGATTGATCCAGACTCAAGTAACGCCTGGCTGGAATGCTCCCCAGGGAGTAGAGATTGTGCACACATTGTGTGCGGGCAAGCACTGAACCCAATGACCGAGGTAATAGTATATCTGTCAAGCGCTTAGAGACATTGTATTAAGCGCTATATAAAAGCGGAATATTATCATCATTGTTATTATTACCGTAGGTAAAGGGTTAGGGCTAGGTTGTCAATTGGGTTTCAGCTTAGGTTTAGGTGTAGGGTTAGGTTGCTATTGGATTTTAGGTTCAGGATGGGTATGGGATCGGGTCCAGGGTTGAAGTTAAGGATGTGGTTATTTTCGAAAATTGATGCGGAGGGATCGTCACAAGAGCAAGTATCGCAAAAACCCCATATGGAGATGCTGAACGCTTAACGATTGAGCAAGACACAGACGATTAACACGTGACCCGTTTCAAACACTGTGGCATGCATGAGATATGAGTTGATACAGAGCATATTACAACATTTTGGTTATGAATACAACAATGTACACTGTAGATCAAACCAGCATTTACTACAAATAGTAAAGAGAATTGTACAGATAATCACATAATCTTTAACCCCTTCACTAAACCAATTTTTCTTCTTTGGCAATAAACACTTCTTGACCAGTCAATAACATTTTACACAGCGAGTGAGAACAAACCTATTCATAATACAGCGAAACCTGCTTTAGCGACCACCTTTGTATAAAGACCACCTGTCTATAAAGACCATATTTTTAATGTTTCCCTTGACAATTGTTTCTCATGGAAACCTGTACTAAAGGAACATGTTCATAAGGACCACCTGACTATAAAGACCACTTTTCTTGTCACTCTCGAGTGGTCTTTATATACAGGTTTCAGTGTATTTAGTTTCTTACAGGACTAGACAGCACATGATGGACTGAATACATAAGCTTATAATACAGAATGAGGACATACATTTTGTTCGAGATTGGTGCATACCTATATATCACTCTTGAGTGGTCTTTATATACAGGTTTCAGTGTATTTGGTTTCTTACAGGACTAGACAGCACATGATGGACTGAATACATAACCTTATAATACAAAATGAGGGCATACATTTTGTTCAAGATTTACCTATGTATCACCCTTGGGTGGCCTTTATTTACAGGTTTCAATGTATTTGGTTTCTTACAGGATTAGAGAGCACAAGGACTGAATACATACGGTACAAAACGAGAACATAATTTTGGTTTGAGATTGGTGCATACCTATTTATAGCCCTCAGGTTCATGCACCAATTTAATTAGACACAAAGTATATTCACTAAATTATTTAACTTTGAACAATTATTAACTTGTTGTACACATACCGGAATTCTTTTTAGGGGAGCAACACCTTTCCAAGCACAATGATTTTTGTGGCTTCCCTTTTGTTTGTCTCTATTTATATTTGTATGACTTCACCTTTTGATGTAGTTTTAATATGACGATGAATAAATAAATAAATGAAATGAATGGAGTTCAAAGTGTGTAAAGTTAAATATACACAAAAGAAAAGTATGCTGTCATACATCTTTATAATTATGTACATGTACCTCTATCTGTATATCATTCTGTTTTGGTGTTTCCCTATTAGAGTCTGAACTGAAACAGTAAGTAAGAGGAGAAGGTATTTGTATCTCATAGGTGAACAAAAGCTACATAACTGATTGCTTGCTTAACAGGAATATGAATTTTTATATACGCACCAATTACATACACATGGGATTACTGCCACAGTGATAAATTAGAAGATGCATAACCTAAAGTAAGAAAAGAAACACAAACATGGCGTAAAAAAAGAAAACTCACAACAAATTATTCTAGAAACCAGCTGCAAAGGAAAACACATTACATATCACAAAGTATAAAAAGTAAAAAATACAAAGAACACTGGGTTATACATACAAAATAGTTTGCTCTTGTGATGATTGACTACAAGATAACACTGCATTAAGTTGACTTCCTAGATCAGAGAAGATCATTGATGCCTCCCTATAGGCCTCCCTATAGGCCTGCCTTCATCAGCTCGAGTTTGCCAAATAAAACACTATTCTAACTATCCTGATTGCAAATTAGACAGTTAATTTGCGTTTTCATTAGCCTGCAGTTGAAATTAGCAGGATATTTGGTTGAGAAATATCCCGCTATTTGGAAAATAGCGGGCTAATATGCGCCCGCCCGAGCTACTTTGTGATGAGTGTATTGGTCTGGTGAGGATGCAAATCGAGCTTTGGGATAATATCCCGAGTCTGAAAATAGCAGGTTATTTGGCAAACTCGAGCTGATGAAAACAGGCCCTATGACATTTGCTCAAGATATCTGCCTACAATTTAATTTACATCAAAAATATAACAGAGCCAATTCAACCAACAATGTAAAAATGGTGAAAAACTGGTGAGTTTCTGTTTGAGAGACACAAATTCAGGACAGATAAGAACTTAATTTTTTCACCGTTTTAATGTCCTAAAACTGTTCATGTATTATTTGATTGGTATACTCATTGTATGTTTTCCGATTGGTCAAATAAATAATAATAATAATATGCACTAAAATTACAAAAATCTCCCCCCCCCCCATTATTTTGTGCTCGTAAACATGGCCTGTAACAATTGTTGATTTTCACATTAGAGACCGAACAAAGTGGCAGAAAACAGATGCATCAAACTCATATCTACATGCCATATTTGGAGGTGACAGTCAACTTAAATTTTAACATAGAGAAGAAAGACAATTATCTATAGGTATAACAAAAACAAAATCAATTATTACGACAGAAAAGATTGCACATAAATCTGAAATATTTCATTCAATAAATATAATTAACTGTATTTCACATCAATTAACTACCAGGGTCCAGTATTATCTTAATCAATCTTCTTCTAAACTCCTTAAAAAATGTTCAGCAATTCAAGTTTGAGCATCGATATCCTTCTTGTTAATATACATGCTTTACCAAACTTGAGTTTGGTGTCATTGAAAAGCCTGCTCATTTCCCTTTACAATGACACCCCATTTGTAAAGATTATGTAATTATGGAATGTGCAGTACCCCTGAATATGGGGCAAAGTCAAAAGTGACATGTTGCAAAATCAATGTTTTGTTATTGTCAAGAGTGAGATGTTCATTTCTTTGGAGGATGGACTGTTTAATGATATCGAGGCAGGCATTCATGAATGTCAAAGGTGTATTCTCCTAGTCCTTGAAGGCTGAAACATGTTTTTGTTTGACTAGGAAAGCAACTGCCATGAGATTTTCATTTTTAAACTCACTTATAAAGGGCTGTTGATCCTAAAACTCCTTGCTTATACTGCAGCATTAGATTCTTATACAGAAGATAATCAATTACCTATGAAAGTGGTTATACCTTGCAAATGTCCGAAAATACAATTATCAAAATATATTAAGGTTTAGAAAACTGATGGCAAGAAAATGGGACTACATGTACTTGAGCTAAGACAGTTTTTCAGATAGGGAAATTTTACGATCATCTGAAATATAAATTATAAAGGAAATAGAAAACAGCTCATTTTTTCATACGGTACTATGCATAGAAACGGTTGTAAATCTATCAACAAATTCTTTCCTTGCTTTGCGAGAGATTTTAAATAGATGCAGAAATTCCGAAGAAGTTTGCATATTTTCCAAAATTAAAGAATCATTTGCAAATGCACATATTGAAGCCAAGAAAAGAGTCAGATTAAACTCTAAAATGCCTTGTGAATATAAACAGATACGAAGTATAATCACAGACATGAAAAGAAAATATACCAAGACACCTACATGTAAGTGAAAACATATCTACTTTGGTTGTTATAGAATATGCTCTCCAGAATGACTTTCATGCAGTACCCCAGTCACCCCCACCAAAACGATTTCAAATATTACACTCATTCACCAATTCGAGATACAGTGAAATAATGTTAAGTCGCTTGCTGATATGGCGTCAGTCTGGTTTTGGTGTTGTCAGTGTTAAATACCGAGGCATTAATTCATCTTTGCAATTTATCTTTACATCTTTGAAGACTGTGGAAGAAAGAAGACTGGAAAATACTGAAAACATCATGCGGCAATACTTCTTTTTTCTTATAATGAGCGAGCAATAACATATTCTAAGTCTGTATATATACGGGAGGTGCTAACTCTGATCCTGTACTATACCGGAGAGTATACTTTCAATGTTTCTACTGATCTGGGACCTGCCTTCATGCTTGCAGTCACAGTCGCACATGCAATTACACTTGTTACAAATCTTGGAAGAGTTCTCTGACACGGAGAGGAGGGGCTGGGAGTAGTCCAGCGGTTGGACCTCGCTGCTCAAGAGTTCATTGATGAAGGCTTCCGTAGAACAGCTGTTGCTTCTCGAGGGAGTCCGAACTGCCCGTTCCCCGTGGCTCTTCCCCCGACTCGAACCACAGCTGTCGACGGACGGTGGGGAGAAGACATCGTCGGAAAGATGGCTGCTGGTGCTCGGTCGACTATGTATCAAGTTAGAAGGAGTCTCAGCAACCGATATTGAAATTGGTTTGATTGTATTCACAGTAGAGGTCGGAGCAATGTTTGCGACTGTCGGTGCTTGGTACACAATGTGCTGTCCGGGTCGAACAGAGGGCAAGGCGGTACCGCCCAACTGCGTTTGTATGGTGCCGAGCTGAGGCTGGGATGGTTGCATTATAACACCCTGCTGGGGTATGCCCATATACTGGGCCATTTCAAGCGGTACCATCTGTGCACCGACTAGATTGCCGGTGGCAAAGTACTGGGGGATGAGATAGGTGCTGGATAACCCGTTGGCACCGGGGGTCTGGACCAAGGTACCGCCTGCAGAGGGTAACCCTCCCAAGATCTGAATGCCACCCTGAGGGGTGATGGAGACCGGTATAGCCGTGGGCTGGAGCTGATGCGAATGGTGCTGGCATGGGGGTGTGGGGAGGACCTGCGGTTGGGGTTGAGGTTGGGGTGGTGCAACTGTCAGTGTCCGTTCATCGGTGGCGATACCTCCGGTGATGATGTGAACCTGAGGGTGCATCTGGGGTTGGATTACAGAGCTCTGGATAGGCTGGTTGGGGAGTGCTACAGTATTGGCCGTTGAAGCAGGTTGTATCTGTTTCAAACAAAACCAATAGAATATTTGGTTAAATGACCTCATAAGGCATGTTCTTCAAATCAATTCAACACAAACATACATGTACCAATACATCACATCACTTTTATACCAGTAAACATGATTTTAATAAAGAGTTCTTCATTTACAAGATCTCTTTTAGGAAATAATTGCTATCAGCCTCAACTTTTTTTCTTACTCATACTCATATTTCCCATGTCAAGAGTCTTTAAATTAGAAGAGAGAGATAGATAGAGATAGAGAGAGAGAGAGAGAGAGAGAGAGAGATAGAGAGGGGGAGACAGAAAAGAGGGAGACAGAGACAGAAAGAGAGAAGAACAAAATTGAGAGAGAGAGAGAGAACAAAACCCAACCAACCAAACCCACCCAAACAAATAAACAACCAAAAAAGAAAGAAAAAAAGACGGATGAGATAGATGAGATTAAAAGGAGTCCTTATTAGGGGACAACATTCTACTTTTTTCTTCCACCACTATTTTCCCATGTGACAACAGGCTTGCAAAAATATTCATCAATAGATAGACTGGAAGAAATGAGTCCATACAAAACAAATAAATGTCCTTCAAGGCATTAATCTTCATTTGCCACACTCGACCCAGGTGAGGTAAATGGGTACCTGGCAGGAATCAATTCCTTGAAATGCTAGAGCGCTGTAATGGCAGCTAGGCTAAACCCAGGGTAATAATTAATGCGCCTTGGAATAGAATTTCTAGATAGAGGGCGCTATAGAAATGCCTATATTTATTAACAAATTACCCTAGCAGTCTGTTGCACTGGTTGTGGAACCACTGGTTGCTGAGTTGTCTGTGTTTTAGGCACCAAGGACTGGAGGACGTCCGGAGTGATGACCAGCTGGGTGGGAGGCACAGAGGATGAGGCCCCTTGGTTGATGGTGATGACAAGGTTCTGGGTTCCGTTCCCGCAAGAAACGTTCTGGACTGTCACAGTCTGCCCTTGGGAAGCTTGTGGATGACAGAAAATGAAGATTTTTCATTGAGAATTAGATTTTGTTTGAAAAACGCTTTCTTCAATGAACCTTGATTTTCTTCATTAAATTCAATAGCAACACCCCCCCCCCCCCAAAAAAAAAACAGAATTTGTGAAATCTTCACTAAGAGCTTTGGCAAGATCTTTTGTACATGTAAGTATGAGCTGAGTGTGTGTAGATGGGCTGTACAGATGTTTATCTATTAGATAAGATTACTTAGGTCTAGGAACCAACCTTTAACATCACCATCCAAAAGAAATGACTCAAATATGAAGCTGGAATCTGTCAAAGTCATTTTGTAGGAGAAGACAGAAAGCTGACCAAACCAATAGATCAACTCACAGCAATCTTTACATAATGTTTTATTTTTTTATATTTTAAATTACTATTTCAACTTATTAATTTTGTACATGTATGTCGGGACCCCACTGGAAATAAGCTCTTGAGCTTTCGTGGGTTATCCTGTTCCAGTTGGCATAATTTTTGATCTGTTATTCTTGTATATTGTTGTATGTTGGAAGCTTGATGAATAAAAATCAATCAATCAATCAATCAAATAACTGCTGAAATATGTGATGTCTTACCTGCTTTAGGAGCCTCTTGTTTGACCGAGATTTGGGTTTCAGGTGGAGGGATGACTGTGGAAGATGGAGCTACGTTACTAGGCTGAGTCTGGATGATAATTGGCTGACCGTTGCCTTCTAGATTGATGTCCTGAATCTGTGAACATACAAAGAAAGTATGTAGGCCTTGTCCATTATTGTTCTAATTATTTGACCGCCGGTCCACCGGTACAGTATAAAACACGATTGCTTAAAATATATTTTATCACCTGACCAAGTGTAGCAGCGGCACACGAAACGTCGTGATCTTTTAGATCCCTTGTTGACCATACATTGCGAGACAAATGAATGTCGCTAGCGATATTATTTTTGATACTATATCTGCAACGAGTAATATATTTAGCATTACAAAGAAAGTGTTTACAAATAAATGAAAATCTGTCAATATCTTACTTATATTAAAGGTTTTGGTACACCACTCCAAGTCTATCTTGAATTAGATTGATTTACTGATTTCATGTGGCTGCTTTTTGGAAGTACGTGCAGGCAGGCAAGCGATCTACAGTTTCTCATCCTATCTGAGGGACGGCGTCATTCAGGATTTGTATTGCAATGGTGAACTGACTTGGTTCTACAGCCACTTGTTCTTTCGAACCATTTTGGTCTTACACTGTCATTGGACAAGATCAAGGCTAACTCATCTTTGGTGTTTCACATGAGGAAGCCTGGATAACCGCAGAAATACCCATGCCAAAAACACCACTCATGTCTTTAATATTTGACCAATAGTGGGACAATATTTTGTAGATTACCGGTAAAGATAAAGTTGAGTTCTGGTCATGCGATTACATTGTGAAAGAAACGGTGTGGAATCGATCAGAAAAAGATGATCATGTAGCTTTTATATACATGTAAGTATTTGTGTGTACTGCAAGGTTCTGTAATCATCAAAATAATAAATATTTGGCCCAGTCTTAGTAAAGTAACAAGCACTGTACACAGAAAGATGCATATGGGACTTACACAAACATGTGGCATAAGCATGAGGCCCACATTTTTAAGCTGCTACATGTCATATTTAGAATATGAAGGCATTTGAGTAGCCATGCTTTTCAGGGAACATTTTTTTTCTGGTGTTCGTCCACACCACGCATAATACAATGAAAACGCTAATAATTTTAGTTTTCCCTCTCACCAGAACTCAACCTTATCTTTACAAAGGAACAGATATCTGCATTGTGGACAAGTATTAAACCCAAAGGCACAGGTGCACTGAATTCACTTCCAACTTGTTTCAAAGATCAATGGCCCAATAAAAGCAAGTAGACTTTCATAATAGAGTACCGAAGCTGTGACATCATCAGGCAATACCTAACATATATTGGTTTTCAATATTTGGACATTATTTGTTATGCTCTTTCAGAAAATCATGTTCAAATTTGGAAACTGTAACAATAATGTTTTGATGACGTCACACTTGACCACTCTACGAACAGGGGCGAAGGGAGGATAGTTTACCTTTGGTGTTTCACTTGTGGAAGCTTGAATGACCTCAGTTGTGGAAGAAATACCCATGCCCAGCACTCCACTCAGTGTGTTCAATATCTGAGCTGCAACCTCATTGCTAGCCTGCCATCATGAAATACAATGTAAAAGATTCAATTAGTTAATGTTCAATCATCATCAGGAGAATGTTTCACAAAGATCCTAAATTGAACTTATCTATTAGTTGGACTTACCAATTATGGAAAGCTGTTAGCATATTTGAAAATATTTTGGAAAAGTTGTTTTAAAAGGCATAAAATGTTGATTCAAATCGTTCATATTATCTATTATCAAGGAGATTTTATGTTCTTGATGTGGAATTTATAAAAGTCTAAAATACTTTATTTTTCGCTTTTTAGTATATCTTATTTTAAGGCTACAAATGGCTCTGCATAGTTTTTAAGTCCAACTTAGAATTAAGTTTGAATTAGGATCTTTGTGAAACAAACATCCCCCAGTGAATTGATTCTCATGAAACTTGATAAGAGCAATCATCTATGCCAGGTATACAGTGTACATGTGTACATAGGAAGGCTACTGTACTTCAAGAATGAAATTGTTAACTGTGATCTAAAAGCCTCATAGAATCTATGGAATGTTATATAATCTAAACAAATTGTACTGTACTAATTCTTGATTATAGTCAGGTTTCATTCATCTACAATTAAATTTAGCCCCGGACTGGACATATCTGCTGACTGCCTTTTTATTTACACATGTGCGTTGTGTATGTGCTCTGCTAATCACTTTCGGCCACCTAGGTTTCACTACAACCTCAAGGTATTGGATCCTGAAAGAGCGATGTATGTACAAAGCTGCCAACCTCCAGAACAGCAAATCAGAAATCACAAGGCTCAAAATCAGTAATTTCCTATGCGGCGCTATGAATCTAAAAAAAACAGCACGCCAACACTGTGCCGACGCATGCGCGCATCATTGTCTGAAATTTTTGGTGATTTTACTCACACAAAGTTGCTAAATATTGATTTTCAGGTCATCACAACACATTCTTTGAAAAATTGGCTTCTATTAGAGAATACTTGATATTTTTCCGTCTTTCTCAGCGAGTGTTGTATGGCCACCATATTGCACAGCACTCGCTACAATAAATCATATTAACGCTTTAAAAAAAAAAAAAAATGATCGTTAATTTCCGTACTAGTTGGAAGCTCTGTACCGGTACATACATGTAAATTCAAAAAATTAAGGCACAGGTTTGACTAGGGTAGTACGTAATCAAACTATATACAGTCGTATATAGGCCTGAGTCATCACGGGTTTTGCCGAACCCGGGTTTGACTTGAAAATTTCGGGCGGGGACCGGGTACCCGAAATTTTCACCACTGCACTGACACTAAAAATCGTTTGCATGCAGCGGCGGGAGTTAGACTAAGTTGCTGTTCTAATAATGCGACGGAAAGGACAGTTACTGCTTTCAAAACAATAAAATAATCAATTTAATTAAATTAAGATGCTTCAAAAAATAAATGGATATCGTTTCAGTTGACGGTAGGTGTTTTTATCGCTCTAAAATTGAGGCTGCAAGAAAGGAATCACGCTTCGTGGTACCGATCGAGTGCGTTCAGAAACGGAAGTGGAAATAGATCGATGACCCACTGAAGACAGAGCAAGAAAGTGCCACACAGAAGACTAAAATGTTGATCAGACTATTGCAATTAAATCGTAATACTAAAGGCATTAATTTAATTGTCAAAATATATCCACAATATAATGGTTTACCCTTGATAGTTTGATGAAGGAAAATAAATTAAAGCTCTTGAAATGACATCGAAGTGCCTTTCGTCCGTTCTAAAAATGCGTGTATAACGGCAAGCAGAAGTTACGAGTCAAGCTTGATATGCATGTTTACATCCCTGCACCGTCATCCGACCTGATCGGAACAATAAGCATTGAACCAATTAAAAAAACATCACGTAAGACTTTGAGGGACTCCAATTCAACAAAATTACCGTAAAATAGTTATTTGCTTTGACAAATAATACTATAGATATTCATAATATCTTACAGAAATAATGATACTTCATGAGCTACGTACTCGATATCGAGTTCAGCTAGCCATCATTTTGAAATGAGACGTAGTTGTCATGCAGTAGACTGTAGAGGGCAGTATGCAGCAGAGAGAGGAAAAAAGCGCGGGCCTGAGATCACGTGATGGCACGTGCCTATTACGTGATTTTTTTTTCCCTCTCTGCGATGCGAGCTGCCGTATTCTGTCTACAGCTAGCCTACTGCGCTGCATGCATGACAACTACGTCTCATTTCAAAATGATGGCTAGCTGAACTCGATATCGAGTACGTAGCTCATGAAATATCATTATTTCTGTAAGATATTATGAATATCTATAGTATTATTTGTCAAAGCAAATAACTATTTTACGGTAATTTTGTTGAATTGGAGTCCCTCAAAGTCTTACGCGATGTTTTTTAATTGGTTCAATGCTTATTGTACCGATCAGGTCGAATGACGGTGCAGGGATGTAAACATGCATATCAAGCTTGACTCGTAACTTCTGATTGCCGTTATACACGCATTTTTAGAACGAACGAAAGGCACTTCGATGTCATTTCAAGAGCTTTAATTTATTTTCCTTCATCAAACTATCAAGGGTAAATCATTATATTGTGGATATATTTTGACAATTAAATTAATGCCTTTAGTATTACGATTTAATTGCAATAGTCTGATCAACATTTTAGTCTTCTGTGTGGCACTTTCTTGCTCTGTGTTTAGTGGGTCATCGATCTATTTCCACTTCCGTTTCTGAACGCACTCGATCGGTACCACGAAGCGTGATTCCTTTCTTGCAGCCTCAATTTTAGAGCGATAAAAACACCTACCGTCAACTGAAACAATATCGGTTTATTTCTAAAGCATATTTATTTGATTATATTGAAATATAAGTTTGTGAATTGCATATTTTTAGTTCTATATTTCAAAATATCAGTGTGAAATTTAATTTTGAAAAACCCGAAACCCGAAAACCTAAAACCGGGTTTCAGCTCGACGGTCGGGGCCCGGGCGGGGAACCGTTTCGACTCAGGCCTAGTCGTATATAATGTGAATGAGTCTGCTGACTCTATGGAAACTACAATTACATAATACAATTGAGATGAAGCAACGGCTCCTTATAATCACCTGTACGACTTGCTCCTCCAATGACTGCTCATCACTAACGCTTCCAGCTCCACTACCACCACCACCCTCTCCTGCTCCTCCCCCTGACCCCTCCCCATCCTCTTCCTCCCCCTCCGGATGATCTCCATCTGCCTCCTCCAGCCCGGAGATGCTGGTGGCATCCTGCTTCTCATGGTGGCCCCTCTGGTGGCTCTTGAGGCTGTACTGCGTGGTGAAGGCACGCTTGCAGCCGTGTTCGACGCAGGTGAATGGCTTCTCACCTGGGTTCGTGGACAAACCAGAAGAAAAGAACTTAGAAATTGTAGACAGAAGATTTTTTTTTTTTTTTGGGGGGGGGGGGGGGGGGGGTTCGATTTGTAGCTTTCCTTGAGAATTGCTTTACCCAACTGCTAGGAAAGCATGTACATGTACATGTCAGAGCTGCAAACCTCCAGAACAGAAAATCAGTAACCATTTAAGGCTCAAAATCAGTAATTTGGGGAATAAATCAGTAATTTGGGGAATAAATCAGTAATTTCCTATGCAACGCCATGAATCTTAAAAGAATGGCAAGCGGACGCATGCGCGCATGATTATCTGAAATTTGTTGTGATTTTACTCCCACAAAGTTGCTAAATATTGATTTTCAGTTCATCACAACACATAACTTCAATGAAAAATTGGCTTCTATTAGGAGAATAATTTTCCATCTTTCTCATGCAGCGAGTGCTGGATGGCCACCATACTGTACAGCACTTGCTACGATAGATCCCTATGCGCAAAAAAAAAAAAAAAAAAAAAAAAAAAAAAAAATCCGTAATTTTTAGACAACATTCCGTACTGCCGTAATGGTCGTTAATTTCCGTACCAATTACGAGAAATCCGTACTAGTTGGCAGCTCTGACATGTATATGCGTGTAAGTATTAGAGACCAAGAGACTGACACCTTAAGTCCTCTCTGAAGGACTTTGTAATGAGGATGAAAGCCTTACCAAAGAACACGAGCGCAATGATCTGGTTTTGAACCCGGGACCTCCCGGTAACTACAAGACCACTGCTCTACTACTACATGTAATGTACATGAATGCCTTCGCGTCTCCTTATGAGAGCAAAAAACCGACAGACTAAAATGTCAACTACACAACAAAAATAAAAACAACAAGAAAAAACAAATAAACAAGTGCACAAAACAAAGCAACATTTTCTAATATTAGATAAAAGGTCCTGTTTAACAACAACAAAATCTGCTACAAAATAGCTTTGTCAACCCAAAATTACAAAAGGGGGAAAATCTATTAAAAACCTCACAGTTGACCAAGTACAGTACATGTGAATGAACACTTATAAAATGGCTTTTCTTTTTCTTTTGGACTCTCTTCTGCAATTTCTTGAAAACATATTTTTGTAGCCATTTTTCATGTTATGAAATATCAGTCAATATTATATAAACTGTATTAACACAATGTTTATTTAAATGTTTTACTCTGCAGTACATATTACAGAGTGCAAGAGGGAAAATAACAAATGGTACTTAAAGGGATTGGGTATCTTTGTCTCAGATTCTAAACAAAATCCTAAGTTTAGCTCATGCTGCAATCATTTAGGTTAGTCAGGAATCCCATGAGGATAACAAGCCGATGATCGCCTGTCTGATTATCAAAATGTATGATTGGAATTAGAAATTTCAAAAAACCGTTTCCCCTACGGTTTATTACAGTCTATTGGGGAAAATGAGTATGGTAAAACCAGCACTCAAAGATATTTACATTTTTGAGGCACTTCACACTTCATGATCATTTTGAAGTGCATTTTTTTTGGCTTCAATATTACACCATATCACAGACGCTGATAACACGCAGGGCCATGCATCTCAGATTTGGCATCGTTAAACAATGCCTTTAAGTTAAATCATACCTGTATGAGTTCTTATGTGCGTCTTCAAATGATGACTTGCAACAAACGCTTTTCCACAGGTTGCAAAGTCACATCTGTGCAGAGAGAGAGAGAGAGAGAGAGAAAAAAAAAAAAAACAGCTGTCAATTTAATTTGCATTTTGCTGGAATTAACAGACTAAATATGATATGAGAATAATGAATTCACCCATTTCTTTCTCTGATTAACTATTAAAAAGGGAAAATAAAGAACGCTTTTGATCAATATTAGCTCTCAGGAATCAGAGGTCTGCACATTGTAAAATAGAAGAATATTCTGATAGCACTGCACTCTTAATTGATGAATAATAATAGTTTAAAGGACACTTTTTGATGAATCAAACTGTACCTATATTCGTCTTGAATTAGAAGTCCATATTTCCCATGGTACAATTACACAACACCTGCAATATGCTACATGTACTTTGTCAGCATAGCAGCATAAGAAATTAATATCCCTAGAAAAGCTGAATCTCAAAAGACAATAAAGAGTACTACATGTAGGTGTACAGTGTAGGGCTCAAAGAATTTTAATTTCTGATACACACCGACTTCATGTATGTTGTCTTGATTTGCAAAAAACCATAACGTAATTAATATTTCAAAATGTCATTACAAGAATGGGATTTGAAGAAGAGTAGAATAAATTATCCAAGAAATTCAAAACTTAAATTTGACACGTGTCCTACAGTGTACACATGTACATTGTACATGCATACAGTAAGTTCAGCTTCAAAAGAAGAGAGTATTAATTATATTACCAATTGAAAGTTTCAATAGTCAATTACTACTTTTGTGCAGTTACCGTAGTACAATGTGCATTTAATACACAAGTACTGCATCTACAGTACATGTAGCTCCTGTGCTCTCATAGTTGCAAACTCCATTGTGTTCCCACACATGTATACATTAATTTCAAAGTCAGGTGCTAAAATACTGGTCAACTACTGCATGTACATGTATGATCTCTTTCATACATGTACCACCGCAACCCAAACTGTACAATGAACAACATGCATCATTTGTGAAAATGACGTCAATGCACTTGTAATCAAAATATTAAAAAGAAAACTAATGACTGTTGGCTGAGCACCTTTAATACAAGTAGGTTATTTGTCATGGGGATTCCCACCTGTCGTTATTCTTACAGGTATTAAAAAGGTACATTGTATACTGCGATGGCATTCAATTTTACATAGATTTTTAAGAAAAGAAATCACCTGCTCTCTTCAATTAATGGCTACATGTACCTGTACATGTACACCCTACACCTGTATGTCTGAAACTCTGAATAAAGTGAATATGATATTAAAAAACACTATTGTCTTTTCAAAATGTATGATTCAAGAGGGTCTACTCCTTTTAGAGGACATATAATTAATTAATATGCTATACAGTAGGCCTACATAATTTATTTTGAGTAGTGCAATAATTATATTTTTGTACACAACAAACAGGGGATACATGTACATGTATGTCCGATGACTACATGTACGTGTACATGTACATGTACATGTTCATGTATGTCACAACCAACAGACCAAATTGACGATTTGAGATACACATGGATTTAGTGATCTCATATTTCAAACATTTGTAACCTTTATTATTGGCCTGATATTTCAAACTTTCACCATTCTGTTTCTCAATTTTTTCTGCTTCCATACCAATGAAGTTATAACAAGGGTTAAAATTGCCCTTAAACTTAAAGTAATTTGTATTAGTGTCAAAATATGATGTAATTTCCTATTACTGCATTACTTCAAGCGTAAACAAGATTTTGTATACTGTACGTGAGGAATGAGATTCTGCATTCTGATCCTCCTTACCGTAATCCTAATTTGCATCCGCTCTGTGGACTGACTGGTTAGGCATGTACATACATAAATCATACATGTTTGTCAATATAATCATTGTTAATGCAGCACTTTGCAGAATTATTTATTGTTTTACCTGTTGTTATACTACATTTATGTGGTTGAATCTTAAAAACAGAGGCATAAAAATGTATACAAGTACATTCCAGCAAGAAAAATAGATGGGAGAAAGTAAGCTCTTCAAAGCTTAAAAAAAGCTCTGGTAAATAAAGAAAATAAAGCTCTGCTGAACCAACAAAAATAAAACATATACAGGGTGTACATTGTTGTGAGAAAATTGCACTTTTAGAACAATTTCTAAAGGAGCTCACCCAATCTTGTATCCTGTAACAGACGCAACCATGAAAACATCCACTCTGTCTGTGTTTCCATTCCGTTCTCTTTCTTCCCAGTCTGTTCATATTATCCCTTCCTCTTTCTCTGCACTTTCTCATCTCACAGGCATTTTGCCCAAAACCTACATTTTTCCTATTAAAAGGTCATGACAGCTTTGAAACCACAACGCAGACACTGCGCCAGAAAATGAATATACTCACTTGTAAGGGCGTTCCCCTGTATGCGTTCGGACATGTTTTCTAAGATCACTGAGTGTTGTGAACACCTTACTGCACCCTTCCTCGTCGCAGTTGAAGGTAGAACCTGTGTGGATTCTCTGGTGAGCTTTTAATCTGGAATTTATGAGGAAATATTTTTTTAAATACCTCGATGCTGAGAAAGTGTTGATATTGATAAAGTTAACTACTTGTAAACCTTTAGACTAGTACTGTTAAACTAAAACCCAACTGTCCCAACATTGATGTGATTGGTAAACAATGGGAGTCAGGGGACACAATCAGCCTGAAATTGCCCTAAAGGATAAATACAGTTGTAGAATCATAGAAGATGAGGAAACAGAATAATTTCAAACACGAAGCGGTATTAAAAGAGGAAACGTTTAAAAAAAATGAATGAAAGTGAAACACAAAAATAACAAAGAGCAAAAGACTACATGTAAAGTATACAATTTCTATGTACAACAACTGTAGAATAATAGAAAATGATGAAACAGATTAATTCCAAACAGGAAACTTTAAAAGAGGAAACATTTACAAACAAAATAATGAAACTGAAACACAAAAATAACAAAGAGCACTTGACCTACATGTACATGTACAATGTACAACATGAAAACAGAACACTCAGTACAACAATTTAACAATTTAATAAAAAGCATTTCCTTTAAAGTCAGTCTGCACTAGTTTGACCAGAAGGGATTAGACCTCCCAGCATGGTCACTGATAGGTGGTTATCTCATCAAATCAGCTCTCAATTAACATAAGATAAAGAGGATCACGGGGGACCAACGGGTAGCGCTTACATGTAGGCATTGTTTTCTATAGTGGGAGCAAGTAGCTACAAGTAGTGCACTGTAGCTTTTTAGTTTACATGTACAGTGACTACAGTGTACATGTACATTGCACTGTGGCTCGGCTAATCCTCTTTAATATCACAAAGCACTCAGACCACTTCATAATATTATGATGAATATGAATATGATAATGATGGTTGTTCTTGCTGTTGGTGGTGGTGTTGCTATTATTATTATCAATTTTATTCATTTCAGTGTTATTCAGCAATCAGCAGATTGATTGGTTTTTCTTCCACATTTTCCCCATTTAGTGTGTTTGGTCATTTCTAATGTTGGTTGTGCTGCATATTCCACATCTATCAAATCCATATCTATCAAATCCATTTTACAAGTCAATACCAACAGTGCTTTTACACCTCAGCATATTTGGGAATATCTTGCTAGAAGAATTGGGGAAAAGTAATACATGAAAGTCAAGATGATATATTCTTTTCTTTTAATTCAACAAAAGTACCGTAAATCTCCGTGTATAAGGCGCACTTTTTTTCTGTCGGGAAAAATCAAAAGTCGGGGGTGCGCCGTATACACAGGTACAGGATATTTTGAGTTCTCAAAATGCAACTTTTTAATGGTTTCCGAAAATCTCTGTGTCTCAACATGAATTACATAATGCAAATAAAGAATAGGATCTACTATTTGAAGTTAAACTACGTTCCTAATTTGAAGGGAAGAGAGTTTTTTTTTTTTTCTTTTTTTTCAGTCTCGATAAATTATGCCCCTTCACAAAGCATTTTGCCGGCCGAAGCTCTCCCGTGTCTCCAGCTCACTCACCTGTATCCAAGGCCCTCGCGTACACAGATAACGCGTGGCGCGCGCGCCACGCGTTCTTGATTGGCCCGACCTAGCGCCACGCGTTCTTTAAAAAAAAAAAAAAAAAAAAAAAAAAAAAAAAAAAAAAATCGAAATTTTGAAAAATCAGAATATTCCGGATTTTCTGGTCCTAGAAATCCAAAAAAAATGAATATTCTGAATTATTCGTAAGGGTTGGCACGTATGGTATTAAAAATTCATCAAATTACTTTTAATACCGTACCCTGCCCGGTATCCGCCCGATAGGCAGTTTTTCTCAGATAACTTTTCTGAAAATGAATTATACAGGCGCTAATGTATATCAATTTGTAGCCGAAATTCTAGCGAATCCAACCATGCCATTCTTACGCCTGAAATCGTAAGCGATTGTCCGTAGTGCGCCGTCTGCGTGAGGCATTTTCCTTGCCTATTTCCGCCTAGACCTGCCCTAATTCCGCCCGATGGTGGGCGCGCATCAAAAGTATAGAAAAGGGAAACATCTCGGGTGCACGTTAGGCCAAATAAAATTGCTTCCCAGTAGAATTCGATCTACATGATATTTTGATAATTGATATTTCTTTCTTTATTTCTTCTTTTGCCTCTGTAGGCCTACTAATAATGCGAGTTCACTGTTATTCACCACTTTCTGATCTGGGAAAATTCTGTAACTGCTTTTGGAAAATCCTGTGACTTGTCTATTTTAATGTTTTAATAATGGTAATCAGTCAAATCTGACTAATCGTATCGCTAATCATTTGTAAATTAACCACTAGGGTGAAAGAATTTATTATAAAAAAACAACTATAACCACTATCAAAGTGAACACTTTGTAAAAGAAAGTAACGGTGCTTTTTTTCATTTTTTTAAAATGCAAACGATTCTCGACATCTCTCAAATCTTAATTAAAAAATAAATTAGCGTATATTTCTAGGCATAATATTGGTTGGAAAAAGCATCTATCATTATCGTCATTAGAATTATCATCATCGCCGACATCATCTTAATCATCATCATTACAATTTTAGGGTAGGCCTACATGTAACGCAAATGTGGTTTCCTGTTTGATTATTTGTTCAAGACTTCAAGTTGTTTATCTTTTGTTTTCTAGTTGTTCTAAATTTGATATTGATAATTGATAATGCATTCAATAATAATTATAGTCCAACTTGAAAGACAAAACTTTCCGAAATGATCTTGAAAACGAAGTCGTCGATTCACTTCCATGGCAAGTCAGTTTTTTTGCAAAAGAATGTAGTACTAAGGCAAAAGGGGTGGTGGTAGGGGGGGGGGGGTCACCTTCACGTTTTTGCCACTTCAACAACTAAAGAGGGTTGAAAGCTATAGCGTATAATTATTTTGTTGACATTACCGAGAACAACTAAATTCCTGCAATGTATTGTCCTTCTCTAAATTTGGCACTATACCCCCTCCCCCACATCTTTATGCTACATTCATCTATACATCTATTTATTTATTCATTCAATATTCATTCATTTTATTGCCGAGAGATATTTATGTGATGGATAGAGATGAAAATGTTCACCTTTTATTCGCCGTAAAACTTTAGCAAACTAACAACGTAATTAAGAATCACCCTAGCCATTTGAAAGGCTGACAGGCGTATAATTATGTAGGCCCTTGTGAAATGTAATATTTATATAGTTTTATACCACTCTTTCGATAGCCATTCATATAGGTTTATTTCACATAAAACAACAGACTGGGACTCTAGTTTCTACCCCTATATTTATTTTATTCACAGTCAACTGACGGAAATTTTATGGCAGCGAAAATGTCATGGTCCCCATGGTCTATGTTGGTCATGTTGGCAAAAATATATAACACACACACATTTGAAAAAAAGATAGGAAAATAATTATAGCCTAATGTATAGAAGCATTAAGAAAGAAGGATATAAAAGTGAAGAGGGAGACTAAAAGAAAAATGGGGGAAAGGAGGGGTGTAATCGAAGAAAATTGAGGGAATAAATTAAAAAGACTATAATAAAACAAAAACTAATACATCAATCCTCTGCATACATCCTGCATCGTATCATAAACAAGTACTCTTTTCGCTACAAAGCCACGACGCTGGATTGAAAGCTAGGCGACACAAGCTTCAGCGACATAGAACATAAATACAAACTTTTTGCAAATCTACCAAACCTGGCAACTTTTTTAAAAGCCGGACGTAATTGTCATCGGGATCACTGTCGGAGAACCGAACTTCAAGCATTTTTTGCAACATATATCAATCATATATAATTTTGTCACAAAATTTAACTGCATGATTATCACATAATATACCACATCGTTACCAAAATTGTCCATGGACCTATTACGTAATAGGTCCATGCTCGAACGAACGGCCAAACACCATTGCAACATTCTTCGGGGGGGGGGGAGTTCAATCTCAGCCTCCCACCTTATTCGCCTACCATTACCCCCCCCCCCCCCGGAAAACTACCCCAAAGGATAATTACCCCTAAGAACAATTACCCCTCGACGAGCTACCCCCGGAAAATCCCCCCCCCCCCCCCCCACCCCTGAAACTTAACCCCTATATATGAAAATGCCCCCCTGGGACAACCAAGGACAACCGCCCCGAGGACAATTACCCCCTGTTCATTATGAACAGGGGGAAGTCAACCCCGATCAATAAGTTGGGTAATTTTTAGGGGGAGATCATTTTCAGGGGGTGGTAATTGTCCTCTGGGGGTTGAATTGTCCACGGGGGGGGGGGGGGGGGGGGGGGGAGATAACAATTGTCCTATAGAGGGTAATTTTTCGGGGGGTTGAACTTCCTCGGGGTGGTTGTCCTCGGGGGGGGGGGGGGGGGGGGGTAATCGTCCTTGGGGGTAATTATTGTACCGCTGGTATAATTGGCCGGGGGTGATTGCCCAAGGAGTATTGACCTAGAACCTTTGCATATAATATTCACAGGGCAATAAATAAACAGCTACTCAATTTACACTGAATGTTATTTTCTGGTTGTAAACTCAACAAAAAATGAATGGCCACCTCTAAATGATTATTTTGTAGACCATGCAAGTGAGCCTGCAAAATTTCAAGTCTATTAACATGTTACAGATTGCTCATCAAAAAGTGAAACAACATTAATCCGTCCGGCAGATTTTGACAACTGCATGGCTGTAATCAGTAAAGAGTTTTATGCCTGGTGACCATGTTATCTCATTTATGATTTTCCTTTTATCTGCAAAATGTAGGCCAACATATACGGGGGGGGGGGGGGGGGTTGAATTCCCAATTTACAAACAGTTAACATTCTAGGTCGAATGTAGTTTTATATAGTATTTGTGTATTCTTCACCTTCTTCATACTAGCTCTCGAGTTGCGATTTGATGGAGTAAACCGAGTGTTTTAACATGGAAAAAAGACAATAAAGTGTGCACTTTCAAAAAACCAACCGCAGATCTATAAGTAAATTAAAACAAACACAAAAATAGACTAAAAAACCACGGGCAGATAACCTTTTCTCTGTTAGAGCATAAACAACGCACGGTACATACACTGAGCTAGCGCGTGTGTTTGAGTGGGCGGAAATAGGGCAGGGGCATCACAGGGCGACATGGCCGAGTTCAAGCCTTGATAACTTTTTTATAAATAATAATTTCCGCAAGAAATTTGCTCAGGTAAAACATCAGGAATTTTAGCTTCCACATCTCTTTAAACAAAAGTAAATTTTCCACCATATTTTTTTTCTGATCGTTTTGAATAGATACCTGATGTTTTTTAAAAAGGTTGATTCACACCTAAATAAGCGCATTGCTGACTGCTGCACAGTGACGTCATTCGCGTATCTCCGTTAAATGCGCGATCGACAGTGTACCATATTTCGTGCACATGTTCCTTACAACGTGTATGCTGCCATAGGCAAGTTAGTTGCACGCCTTCATTGCGCACCGTAGAAACTCGGGCGATGGAAGACGGCCGTTGTGTTTAATAAGCATACTGGTAACAGGGGGGCGGTAACTGGGCAGGGTACGGTACTTGTAAAAAAAAAAATTATTAAAAAAAAAAAAAAAATCAAAAAAAAAAAAAATCAAATTTTTACTTTTTTTTGGGGGGGGGGAGGGGGGGGGTCAAATTTTCCCTCGGGTCGCGCCACGCGTTTTTAATTTCTTGGCGAGAGGCCTGCCTGTATCATGCAGCTCACTCACACTGGGGATATCAAATCACCACTCGAAAACTTTAACTAGCCTGTCTAAATTTCGGTTTGGACTCGGGAGGACTAGCTGTCATCTTTAGTTTTAAAAACAACATTGTTACTATTCTTTTTTACTTTGACTTTTTGACTGTAAAGTCGTAATAAATAAAAAGTCCTTCCCAATTCCCTGCATCATGGCTTTGGTTTCCAAACGAAACCGCACGCTGAAATAAGAGCCGATTCAGTTGGTGTCGGCAAGATTTTTTTTTTTTTTTTTTTTTTTTAAATCTCAAAAATAGGGGTGCGCCTTATACACAGGTGCGCCTTATACACGAAGATTTACGGTAGACAAGTTATTCTGAATGGGACCTTTTTGCAATATAACAACATTGAACATTCAATACAATCTCTGACTACATGTACAATACATGTATTTTACAAGTTTAACTACAATATTTTACAACATATTTACATATATAGACCCAAGTACAATTTACCAGAAAACATACACCACAAACTGACCTCCATACTTTTCTTTTAGTTTCCTTTAACATGATAATAGTTGTCGAACATATTTGGTGATATATAATTTTGTAGTCTGGTTAATTTGTCAATTAATATAATCATTCTTTTATTACAAAAAATATGTCTTTAGATCTACTAGTGTAGGCCTACGTAGATCTACATGTACATGTATATTTTGTTATCTGTATTGAATCTGTGAAGTGTAAAACCAATATTTATAAACTCAAACTTCTTTCTCACCTGTACAAGGTATTGAAAGATTTTTCGCAACCTTGCTTGTCACAAGAATACGGCTTCTCTTTTGTGTGTACACGGACATGGATCTTCTTGCTGTAAGATGTGAGAAATGCCTTCCCACATCCCGTTTCATCACAAACAAAATGATAATCGCCTGTATGCGTTTTCGTGTGTGTCTTCAAATTCCCTGCAGTACTGTAAGAACGCGTACAACGTGGATATTCGCACACAAATCTCTTTTCTTTCGAAGACTTGCCCTGTTTGCTTTGACCGGATTCAGTCATTCCCTTCTCACAATCCCCATCGTAACAGATCACACTGTAGTCGCCAGGGTGCGATTTTTGATGCGAAAGAAGATTGTCCGCTGAGTTGTATCTTTTGTCGCAGCTTTCAAAGTGACAATGGAACTTTTGAATCATCTTCTTCTTTGTTTTGGGGTTCTTTGTTTCAAGTGTCAAAGTAGCTCCTTCTATGTTTTCGGCACGAGGCATGAAAGCATAGCCAGGCATGATCTGCATTTGAATTTGATCCGCAGAAATTGTGTGCTGAATGTACCCATCTCCGTCGAAATCTCCACCGCCTCTCAACCGGTCGCGATCTTCGTCTCCATCGTCGCTATCTTGGCCGTCTCTTGACGTTCCAACATGGCCATCAATCATGACAGACGTTCGATCATACCGACCAGACTCGATGTCCATATCCTGCTCTTCATTATCGTGCAGCATATCCTCCATTTCCACTCGAAATTGCCCCATTTCTTCCGCCGTCATTTCACTAACTAGCTCCTCACATTCAGCCATTTTGGATCTAGTTAATACGTCATGAATACACTAATTTCTTTTTTGCTCGCTAGCGCTGACTTCGGATACTCGAATTTCCGGCTTGGGCAACTTTACACGTACGTGAATGGCACTTTCATCGGCCGGATATAATGTATTTTCCTGCATAAAACCGGATCGTGCCAAGTCACGGTATACCTCTCATTCAACTTCATTTTAGCTGCAAGTCGACTTCGAGGTACGGTTTGAACGTTTATTGACTATATTCATTGTTGTTTTCCATTTTCAGTAAGACTATATGCTGACTCATTTACTATTGATCATTTTATACAACGTAGGTAATTAAACTAGGCTATACCAGCGACTCGAATTTAGATCCAGTTTAAGAGCAATCGTTTTGATTTTATTACCCCTATCCGGTGTGTTAGGAGCGAAGGGTGTCTGGCGTGACCCCGCCCATTTTATTGGTAGACACTACATGTAGGTTGATGATTCTGACAGTCGGAAGGTAACAATAAAAAATCATGTTCAACGAGCATAAATACAGGCTCATGCACTCAGGGGAAATTTTAACTGATTTTTAAAG
Source organism: Strongylocentrotus droebachiensis (assembly GCA_035222895.1). Taxonomy (NCBI): domain Eukaryota; kingdom Metazoa; phylum Echinodermata; class Echinoidea; order Camarodonta; family Strongylocentrotidae; genus Strongylocentrotus; species Strongylocentrotus droebachiensis. Next base: position 14,006 of record JAVYIG010000311.1, on the reverse strand, counting down.
TTGACTACTATAATATAGGTATATTTTGATTATAAAAGTCTACCATATTCATACTGCATTATTTAGTAAATTTGTAAATTTGTAGATGTATTTCATCATATGCAGAGTTAGGCTACATACTGTATACAGTTGTTTATTTTGGCAGTGTGCCACAGTTCTACTTGTGCAAGAGTACAATCACTTCACCTGTCAATGGGTAATGGCCTGCACGTACACCACACTATTCATAAGCCCCTGCATTTCTATTTCTAAATACGGTAGGTATGAATTCCTCTTTACAAAATTGTTTACCCCACAAAAAAGTAACGTACAGAACGAATATAAGATTGCACAATTAGTGTCTCAATAACTGTTTCATTCAATATATTCTTTTTTTCTTACAGACCTCACCAAATTGCATCATCATGACTGTTCTTTCAACTCTGCCCAAGGAGTATGGGTACGTGGTGCTGGTAGGAGCCGCCAGTGCCTTCATGGTGCAGTTCCTGGCCATCCAGGTGGGGAGGGCTCGAAAAAAGTATGGCGTTGAGGTAAGTTATTGATTGGGCTCTTGATGTTACATTAATGTATTTTCATATAATATGTGCTATTTAAAGACAACAAGATTATCTTTATTATTATATTGTCATTGATGTACATTAATGTCACAGTTTATGTAGATATTGTAAACCAACAGTTTAATAATTTACTGTCTTGTTACCTCGCCTTCATTGTCTCAGATATATGATGTGCCTGTAAAATCGACTGTTTATACATGTTGATAAGAATCCATACTTGTATTTACCGGTATGTCTGTCATTTCTGGATTGATTTGCAGGGTTTTCTTTTACTAATAAATGGGCTCATCACCCATCCTTCACAATCAAGCTGCATGCAGAGTTCTTTGTGCCTACTTATTCCGTATTACGACATATCGTCGCTGTTTTCACGAAGTGACGGTAGTGAAAAAAAATTGCATTCACTTTGCGTTACAATTTTCCTCACTACCGTCACTTCGTGAAAACAAGGACGATATGTATCCTACGTAAATGAATGACTTAATAAAGTCCACGCATTCGCGTGTCTTATATATCTGAACCACGTCTCTATACATGGTGGCAGCGGTGGGATCGATCCTTAAAATTTCACATTTTTCATTGCGTCTCAATACACTTGAGATGGGATAGTATGAATGATACTATATATGGCTTTATGTTATAGAGGACCAATCAGAAATCACTTTTAAAAAATGCATGTTGTCACAAATGTGACTCTCACAAACTCCCATCTCCACCCCTGCCCCCCCCCCCCAAAAAAAAGTGAGAAAACAGAAAGAACAGAAGATTTGGTTATAAGGTTATTATTCTCAAGAGAACAGAAACAAATCTTATGCAACCTGTGGATATATATTCCAGTATGTTAGCCAAAGTACTCACAAAAATTGCTTTTAATCTTTATTTTAAAGTGTAAATTTATTTTTCTGATGCATGCAATATCTTATAACGGAAGTAATGGTAGTGGTAGTTGATATTTGAATAAATTATACCGACATACAGAAGCAAATATTCTGTTGTGATTGGTTTGTTTTGAAAGCACTACTAAAGTTACAAACATATATCACAAATGGAATTTTACTTATGGAAGGGCAGTGTTTGATATGGTTCCTCTTTTCATCATCTCATCATAGTTTATACCCAAAACATAAAAAATCTACTTGACAATCCATCAACCCATTTGAATTTAAAGTAGAAACTGTATTTTCTTTCACCATGCTCTTGCTCAAATGACATGGCACTTTGAATGTCACAGTATTGCTCTATTCATAGGCCATCTCTCATTTTGAATACATTCTGCTTTAAAGGTAAAGTCCAGTTTTGGAAATGCCCCCCTCTCAAAAAATGAAATGGAAGCTCTTATTACCAATCATGTGAAAGAATATGTTTTGACTAATACGTTATAATACAAATTTTGCTGAGAAACCGCCTACTAATTGATATATTTGATAAATTAGTATATCTATTTGGACCTGATAAATATCATGCACGTGTCGCGTAGTCCCATATACATCTTACTGTGTACAGTGCTTGTAACTTTACCAAGGCTGGGCCAAATTTCTTATTATTATGATGATTCCAGAACCTTGCAGTACACACCAATACTTATATGCTAGATGATCAACCTTTTCTGATCGATTCCACAACGTTTCTTTCACAATGCAATCGCATGACCAGAACTGATCTTTATCTTTAATTGTGGTATCATTGTTTTAATTTTACAGTATTGCTCTATTCATAGGCCATCTTTCTAATTGTGTATTCATTCTGATTTAATTGTTGTATCATTGTTTGAATGCATCAGATTTTGCTCTATTCATAGGCCTTCTGTCTCATGTTTTTATCATTCTGTTTTAGTTGTGGTATCGTTGTTTGAATGTCACAGTATTGCTCTACTTATAGGCCATCTTTCTCATTTTCTATTCGTTCTGTTTAAATGTTGGTATCATTGGTTGAATGTCACAGCATTGTTCTATTTATTGGCCATCTGTCTCATTTTGTATTCATTCTGATTTAATTGTGGTATCATTGGTTGAATGTCACAGTATTGTTCTATTAATTGGCCATCTTTTTCATTTTGAATTCATTCTGTTTTTATTAATTGGTGTATCATTGTTTGATTTTTACAGTATTGCTCTATTCCTAGGCCATCTTTCTCATTTTGTATTCATTCTGTTTTAATGGTGGTATCATTGTTTGAATGTTACATAATTGTTCTATATGTATTTATAGGCCATCTTTCTCATTTTGTATTCATTCTGTTTTAATGGTGGTATCATTGTTTGAATGTTATTGTTCTATATGTATTTATAGGCCATCTTTCTCATTTTGTATTCATTCTGTTTTAATGGTGGTATCATTGTTCGAATGTCACAGTATTGCTCTATTCATAAGCCATCTTTCTCATTTTGTATTCATTCTGACTTAATTTTGGTTTCAATGGTTGAATGTCAAAGTATCACCCTACTTATAGGCCATCTTTCTAATTTTGTTTTCATTCGGATCTATTTGTGGTATTATTACTTTAATGTCACAGTATTGCTCTATTAATATGCCATCTTTCTCATATTGTATTCATTCTGTTTTAATTGTGGTATCATTTGTTTGAATGTCATAATTTTGCTCTATTCATAGGCCATTTTTCTCATTATGTATTCATTGAATTGACTCTGTTTTAATTCAGGTATCATTGTTTGGATGTTACAGTATTTCCCTATATACTTAAAGGCCATTTATCTTATTTTGTATCATTCATTTAGATTTAATCTGATTATGGTATTCTTTTTGGCAGTACCCTACCATGTACAGTGATACTATTCCTGCGTTCAACTGTGTCCAGAGAGCACATCAGAACACGTAAGTGAAACAATTACAGAGAGTTAAAGAATAACAAGAAAAGCAACCCGTAATTAAAAATAGAAAGCTAGCATTCAATTGTTACTTGAGAAAACTTGAGGCCTAAGAATAATATATTTGTTGTATCTTAGTACTGTATGCCATCTTTAAGCATCTATTTGCACACTTTTATTTGGTAACACACCAGCATATTATAAATAACCACAGTAGTGAGATGGTAGTGGTCCAGGACCATCCACTATGAACATGACGGACAAAGAAAGCGGACAAAATATACAGTTCCTCAGGTAGACAAAGGAACATCCCTTCACTGCTATTATGTAAAAATGTGTAGAACAGGTTAATATGCATGTGACACCTGTTCTACATATTTTTACATAATAGCAGTAAAGGGATGTTCCTTTGTCTACCTGAGGAACTGTATATTTTGTCCGCTTTCTTTGTCCGTCATGTTCATAGTGATCTCACGAATTCATAATTGTTGCTATGTCAGACTTGTCGCGTGAGAAACTGGAGGCTTGAGAATAATATAATTGTTTCTTAGTACTGTTCAATCTTGAAGCATCCACATATATTTTCACATTTTATTTGGTAACACAAGCATATTATACTTAACCACAGTAGTGAGATGGTAATGGTCGATCCAGCACCATCCCACAATAGTTGTTGCTATATGAGGCTTTCCTCAGCATTTCCTAAAGTGATATACATGTAATAACATTCTGAGCAGCAGAGTAGTTTATACTCACAGTCTGTAATCAACTTAACCCTATCTTAACTGGGCTATTTCAGACCAGGTTTTTACTGGGGGGGGGGGGGGGGGGTCAATTTGACCCCCCCCCCCCCCCCCCCCCCCCTAAGATCTCGGCCGTATCACCGCCGATCGCAGCGAAAATTTGCATGCATGTCAAGTGAAGTGTAAAGAATACTATGGTAATTACAATTTTTTGAAAAATTCACTCATTTGCATATTTATGCTAATTTATGCAAATAAGGTCATAAAATTCACATTTCTGCCCATAAATCATAGATTATTCATATTTAAGTATTCTTTTTCACTACATATATTTATTAGACCATTTGGAATAATAATACAACACAAAAAATTGGAAGAGCCAGGTTATTCCTTATGTTATCTCTTGTTTTGATAATTTCTTATGTATTTCATTGTTTTTTTAACTTACGTATTTTATTGTTTTTGTTGTTTTATTTCATTTATAACTACAATTCAACTATTTTGACCCCAAAACAAACATCTAAACTTTAAACAAGACTCAATAACCAATGTTTTATCTATTTTTAGGAAAAATGACTTTTACATATGTTTTGTACACAAATCACGAAAATGAGCGATTTTCGGGCTGACATGTAAAGACAAAAGGTCACGTGACCTTGTAACCGTAGGTCCGATTTTCGAAAAAATTGTTTTTAAAGATGCGTAAGACTCGAAAGTAAAAAGTCATGAAAGGAAAATTTTATATCTGCCGCGGTTTCGGAGTAGTCGCGAAATTTCTACAGGGGGGGGGTCAAATTGACCCCCCCCCCAGTTAACATAGGGTTAAAGCCTTCATCTAATACCTTATTTAAACAAAAATTATATACATTTTCTTGTCAGTCACAGGCAGGGGTTGCACTGTTCATAAACCTTGTTTTACTTCTTGCAGCTTATAGAATTAGATATAAGACTTGCAGTAACCGTCCATATGTATGTTTTTCTTTCATAGACTGGAAAACTACCCTCAATTCCTGATGCTGCTATTTTTCTCAGGGATTGAACGTCCAGTAAGTTTTTGGTGTTGATAGATATGATATTCTTGCAGTGAATTTAGTTAAATAATGCTTTTTTTCTGTAATGGTATTTTCATGTAGAACCTGTATTTCTGGCATGAATTATTTCTTAAAAGTCTTAGTTAATGTCGAAGGACTAAAATCCAGGACTAAAAAAATATAGTTATAAAGTGTACTTTAAATCTACGTCACTGGGGAAAATACAACACTCAAGAAGGAGTTTAATGTGGTCTTTTCCAATCAGGTATGATGTCACCTAGATACTGTCATTCACATTATATTTATTTTCATTGATAAATGCATAATATGATTATGAACGCACCTAACAGTTGAACATTAGTTGCTAAATATAGCCAAATTTATTTGTTGAAGATGTTTAATGTAGTCTTTTCCAATCTAGTATGATGTCAACTATACTGTCACACATGTTACATTTATTTTCATCGATAAATGAATAATATGAAAGTACCTAACAGTTGAACATTAGTTGCTAAATATAGCCAAATTTATTTGTTGAAGTTGTGCAAATGTGTAGACAAAGATCATTCATGATAGACATAAAATGTAAACCTTTTTCCTAAGAAAGGGATTGCACAAAAACTGCATAGATTAGCACCTACCTTAGCAAATGTTTCCATGTTTGTACAAATTATTAGATGTTTATTATTTCATTTTGACAGAGGGCAGCTGCTGGTCTGGGAGGTCTGTGGGTCTTGAGCAGGGTTGCCTATGCCTTTGGCTACTCCTCTGGAGGTAGGTTTATATCCCCACATCAAATCGAGTGCTTGGGACAATACATATAAATATTGGCTTGTTCAGTGACGGGAATTAGATTGATTTAGAGTCATGCCTACAAAGTATCTTTATGCAGACTGGATGAAGACAACAGTTTAAACTAAAATTGGGCCACTTGTAACACATTAACGAGGGACATCGCCCAAACTCATACTGCTTTAACTATCCAAAATAAAAGAATTACAGTGCATTTAAAATGGAAAAGTGATGTGCCAGTTTTTCTCCTATGAATTAAGATTTATTTCAATTCATATGAATGATAAAGGGACATGCTCATTTCTCTTTCTTGGCTGAAAACACCAAGGAATCTCTACCAGTAGTATTGAATGGAGAGTAAAAGATACATATGGATATTTTCTTGATGAACTGTATAGTGTGGTGAATATAATTTGTTAATCTACATGCAGTTCCTATATGTTAATATCTATTCATATCTGGTCAAAGTCCAGTGGCAGTGAAAAATAATCTGCAGACATGTACTATGTCAACCAAAGATCATAGAAATGCTCAAAAGCAAATACTAATTAAACAAACACTCACCTATATTTTGTGAAAGACGATCTTCAGCAGTTCTATATCTTGCAATATTAGTTGAGTCATGGGTTTGTCAGTATATATATTTACTGCTATCAATTTTTCTATTTATTTATTTGACCAGAAAATCACATCTGTAAAATGAGAGTGAATTAAATGGACCAATTAAAAAATGTTATGATATAACATCATAAAAAGGGAACTTATGATTATCTTTATGTCTTTGATTGGTGTCTAGTATCTTATTTGAACCTCTCGTTATTGTATATCATGGTTATCCTCCAAGATGTTCTTTCTTCTTCCTGTAATTGTTTCCTTTGCCTTAAATTAATTTAATTGTTTAATTTCTATTCACTTATTCATTTCATCTTTTGTTTTAATATATCCTTCTTCTTTTACCTCAATTTGTTTCTATCTACTATAATGATCTTTGTTTCCCTTACTTTCAAATTGTTTGTTCCGAGGCTCTTCCTTTTTTCTCCTACAACTTCCTCCTTATATTTGCATTATTTGTCGGTCTTTCTTCCCCATCATCCTTTCGTCTTCCGTTCTTCCTCCTCTCTCAGACCCTAACAAGAGAAGGCGTGGAGCTTTTGGCTACATAGGAACAATGGGCTTGATGTCCCTGACGGTTAGGTCTGCCTTCCGAATGCTGAAATGTACCTCAGGTGGAATGACCCCGCGATTGACCCAATAAGTGCATTGACTCCTCATCTCACTATCAACTACAGTGGAACCTCATTATAACAAACTCCTAGGTCTTATACAGTTCGAGGGTTCAGTGACACAAAGACGTAACTCCATATTTTGCCAAAATGAGTATTTGATATCAAAATGTTCAGAAAAATGTGGGCTTTCCAGGAAACACAAGGACTTAACTCCCCCCAACACCCCATTGAAATCACTGGCTAGTGAAACACAGACTTAAGGCCCAAGTGGACCTTCAATCTATCTTTAAACCACTTTTTCTCAAAATGGAGTTACGTCTTTGTGTCACTGACCCCTCGAGTTGAACCTGCATGACCCTAGGTCAAAGAATACTAACAAAGGAAAACTTAGACCTCAGACTATATATACCTCTGGTAAAACTGATTTTTAAGCTGAAGCCCATCATCAGGTTTTAAATTTGAGTAGAATACGGGGCCCATGGGACCAAGGAAATTAATATTATTGCTCTTAATCATTGTTAATTATTATTAAATATAATGAAACTTTCTACATCAGGGATTTAAAAGAAAAAGGCAGAAATTTCAAAGAAGTGGAACTGGCAAAACCTTTTTTTTCTAGTGAGAGGATGCTATTGTAGTGTTCTTCATAGATTCCACTGTACTCCACAGTCACTGTGTATAATTCTTGATTGACTTTACATTTGTATAGCAGAAATTGCACTTGATTAGGCTCAAAGAAATTATATATTGCTTATAACTTCATCTGAACTCAACAAGAAAACCATTAGTTGAGCAATTGTGAGGTTGTTTATAGCTGAACAATGGAATGTAGTGCATTATTGGTATATATTTCCTGAGTTGTGTAATCCTAGCTTTGCAGTGACACTTTTGCACAAGCACTTTTAATAAATGTGCATTAATCTGAGAAATCATTTAGATGTAATTCTAGAATTTCACATTTAATGTTTAATTGGTTTGTACATTGAGGCATTGTTTTGTTTTATTGCCTAACCAAAAGAGCAAGTAAATTTTACTTAATTACTTTTCTGTGTTTTACTGTGAGCAATTATTCCTTGTCCAACATGCACTACATTAAAGTGAAAGTGCATATTATGTGAGCAAAGTAAAATGATTTTTTTTTTTTACAATACTGTAATTTGATGATTGTCAAGAGAAATATCATTCAAGCAGCTGGTAAACAGATGTTTTGATATACACTGTAATAATGGAATATCATTCCATTCCATCTGAACCCTCTATAGGACATGAGTGCATCGTCTTTCAGTAATATTAAATCACTAACAAAAAAATTAATCATACGTGTTGGAAATGCATTTTGATAGTACTAGTATACTGGAACCTTATTCTAACAAACAGGCAGGGAAAAAATACACGGGGGCTCGGGTGAATTAGTCCCCGAAATGCCAAAAAGAGCCCCTCCCCCAAATAACCATGGTCCATTGTCTAACGTACACCAATGGAAAGACCTTTATGTACACTGTATTTCAAAGTCTGTGACATTAGGGCTAAAAAACACAAAATGAAGAAGTGGGAATGGAAAAATTACCATGTTATATACATGTACACGTATTGGTATATTGTATAATAAGAGTTTGATTTAGAATTGTTTTTTTGTAATGAGGTTCTACTGTATATTATGCATTTTTACATGACTGAGTAAGTTCAGGAGGTTAAGCTAACTGAAATGCCAAAACTGAATTAATACAATCCATGGTTGTATCGTCACTTTCGAAGTACTAGCAAATTTCAATCATTTATAATTAGAATTATATTTTGTGATAGAATTATATGTGATTTATCTGTGATTTATCAAGACTTAACGTTTGTACATGTTGGTCACCTTTATAGGCTTGTATGGATTTCTCGTAATATGTTGAAACAAGAATATCTTTTTAGAAAAGAGATATGTCTGAAAGAAGAAAATAAATTGTTTATATACAATATACAACAAGATGAAAGATAAATACTAATATGTCCAGTGTACCTGTCATTTTTTTTTTAGTATGGAGTAATGGATGTGTGTAATGAAGTAGGTAAATATCTTTTGTCTAGTAAGAGTCATTAAAGATCAGAGTATAATGATGAGATAGCAGTTCTTGTTCTACTTATATAAATATATATTCATACAATTCAAGAAATACAAAGGGTTTTTGTTCACATTTTGATGTAGAATTCCATAAATCATCTTTATAGCATCACTATCCCATAACGATTTGGGGAGGGGCAGCAGCAAATTATTCAATGAGAAAAAGTGTCTTCTAAATTTTGAATATGCCAACAGACATTTCTTGAACTCATTCAGTTATTCATTTTGTTCATCACAACTACAGATAAAGCGTTCATGCAGAGTTTCAAGACTTTTCATGTTGACGTACACTTTAGAAATAAATTTATTCATTTCACTTGTAAAATTGATATTTTTGTGTTATTCGTAATTCAAGCCCGGAATTCAAGAAACAAAGGTTGGACCGGTTGGATTCTCAAGAAACAAAGGTTGGACCGGTTGGATTCTCAAGAAACATAAATGGGGACAAGCCACATACTGTACTTAAAAAAATATGAATCTTGGTAAGGGTATGAATAATTTAGTTGTTAACTGTACATATGCTCATGTTGTTTTTGGTTTATCTAACAAAAAGAAACAACAACACACATGCACCCACTTCCCCCACCTCATCAAAGAAGAAGAAATACACATTTACTCGGGAGGGATTCAATTCCACACAATTTATTACAAAATTACCTGAAACTTGAGACCCCTGACAATGTATTAATTCTGATTGGAATGAAAGTACAGAGCTAGCAGCAATATAATGTTGCAATGAAAAGTATTTAATTTGGTAAAATACACTTAAGAAAAGGCTGCTCATACACATGGAAATACCCGATGTTAAATACACAATGTAAAAAATCGGAGGATATGATGAGAAATTGAGAACGATGATATTATTTAATCTAGCTGCGCTCATATACAAGTCGTTTGATGGATGCTTCCCTGTCACCCGTACTGAGCAAGCAAGACAGAAATGAATATACCTAAAGTGCCTAAATACAATTTGTCATGTTGTCTTTTACGACCAGAAAAATAAGGTTAAATTATAACTGAAATAAGGGAGTTATTAGTAAAACTGAAAACATAACATAATGAAATTATTTCTATTTTTTTTTAAATAATCGGTAAAAGATAATAAAAAGACAGTAGTTTAACAAGGTTCACGTTATTGAAATATTATTTGTTCTCTTCAAAGTTCAAGGTCATCATTACCTTTTACAAGAGTTTATAGTCCCATATAAGAGATTAGATCATTTAAACACGAGTGAACATTTAGTTGGTCTCTTGAAATCTCTCAAATAAACGTGTATATACAAGAATAAAGTAACACATCAAATTGTGAGAGCGAGAACGAGACGAAGAGGAGAGAGGTAATGTTTCATCACTATTTTCTGGAGGGGAAAGTGATTTTTTTTTTCACTGGGAAGGTGCACAGAGTGGCGTCTTAGATAACTTCAAGAAGGCGAAGTGCGTTGGTGACAGAGAGACCGATCAAACCTAGGAGTCCGATGTACCCGTAGACTCCCCACATCCTCTTACCGGGTTCTGCATGGTGGAATAAAAAATAGATAAGGTAATGTTTAGAATGAACACTTTTAAAACATAGTGACAAAACTTGACATAAAAAGGGATTTTTTTTTCTCTTCAAAATGAAATTACAATCGTATAAATACGTTTAAGATGCTAAAAATAAACAGATAAAAGAACAGTTATAGTTAATGAGACTCCTTCAAATCTATTTATCGCAATGCAATTTCGTCTGTGTGTGGAACACAATGAAACCGAAAGAGCAAAACATCTAATATTGTTATAGTGTGTGCGCGTAAATGTGTGCGTGCTGAATGTGTGTGTATGTGTATGTGAGTGAGCGTGACTGAGTGGTGTCTTTCGTAGTCACACCAGCGAGACGCACAGTAGACCGACAGTAAACCGATCGATATAGAAAATTTGTAACCCCAAATAGTATCTTAAAAATCACTCAATTTGGAGTCAACTTGGAGTCGGTATATGAATGAGGTATTATTGTGCAAGCACGAGGTTAATAGGGAAAGGGTCGGCGTTTCCATGTGCAGAGGTTCATAGTTTGCTGACACCAGACTTGGTATATAGGAATACCATTAATGAGTGGACAAGTCTGCACACGGCAAACCCGTAGTTCTATCAAGAAACACCCCTAGTCTCTTGGAAAGTCTTTGGGTGAGAGAAAAGTAAGATAATGACATTACTATATGGGGGAATGGGTGGAAAATCAGAGCATAACATAAGGCATATTGGTAATAAAAACTGAAGGTTAATCCTGGTGCTTGACAACACCTGCTATTGGGTAGACACCCGAATGGTGTCGACTTTCTCCTGATATCCCACTACCAAGCGGCTAAATATCACAGGTATATAATACTCACCTCCACTGTAGTAACCATGAGCATAACTGAAGCGACTCACAATCCAGATGGCTCCCAACACCGATGAAGCTCTCTGGAAAACAAAGAATGAAATACTAGGAACACAATCTCAAAGATTTTCCTAAAATCACTTAAGAAAATATCCATAGCCTTGAACATTGCCTATTAAGTTGAGCGAACGTAACAATGATGTCATGTTACGTCATCCGAACATGGTATCTAGAAGATATGCAGCCGGGTATTTGAAATTGGCTTCGAATTAAGTTCTCGAAAGTCTTTGTAATAGTGTTTAGGATGGTCTAGGCTAGGACTGTCAGGGTCAAGGACTATTTTTCGACGGTTCCTTTTTTTCTTCTTGAAGGTTCATTTTTCCGAAGGATCCTTATTCTGCAGTTCATTAATCCGAAGGTACGATATTTCGAAGGTTCGTAATTCTGAAAATAATGAGATAACGAACCTTCGAAAAGTGTACTTATTTTAATTTTCGGAATTGTGAACCTATAATTTTCGGAATTATGAACCTTAATTTCACTTTTGGAATTACACCTGCACAATGCTTCGGATTTATGAACCCATATCACCTTCGGAATTATGAATAAACCCTATTTCATCATCCGAATAATTGCCCTTCGAATAAAGACCTTCGGAATAACAAACATTCAGAAGAACGAATCTTCGAAGTAATGCACCAAATATTTGGAATTATAAACCTTATTTACTTTGGAATATGAAACCTCTGGGCCCTGGTAAAGGAAGTTTGTGTATTCGGAATACTTTCGGAACTACTTATCTTCGAAAAGACGAGAGCCATCCATATTCCAGAGGCTTCTTGCACAAGAAAGTAATGAATTGTACAAAACTCTGAACATAAAAATAAATGACAGAAGCAGGGCTCCCACTTAGCCGAGTTGGAACCTCGAGTTGTGGCGAGTTGTGGCGAGCTGGCGCGATCTTATGGCAAGCCGTTGTATTATGAATTGATATCAATAAAACAATTCTTGTTATCAAGAAATAATTTTATGTTGTAAAGCAATGGTAATTCTTGATATCAAGAATTCGATTTCGTGATATCAGGAATTCGATTTCGTGATATCAAGAATTGAATTCTTGATATCAAAAAGTATGTTTTAATGATAAAATTGCTTGCCATAAGATCGCGCCAGCTCGCCACAACTCGAGGCTCCAACTCGGCTAAGTGGGAGCCCTGCTTAATACAAAGAAAATGCAGTCCGGAGTAAGTCCTTGGGTTTAGTTGTCTCTGGGGGTAGTTGTCCCAAGCAGGCGCGTAGCCAGAGTTTGATGTTTGGGGGGCACATACATGTAATCGATCGAGGTAAAAAAAAAGGGGTCTAAAAAATGCAACCGATCCTGGAAATTTAGGGGGGCACGTGCCCCCCCCCCCCCCCCCCCCCCGTGCCCCCCGTGGCTACACACCTGGGGGGTGTTTCATCAACATTAGTCGGCGGAAAACTGTCAGCGCTGACTAAATCTGTCAGCGCTGACAAATGGTCATCGCTGACTAAAAACCGTTTCACGAAGCTCTTTAACAAGCTCTGACAAATTGTCAGCGGACTTTTAATCTTCAATCGAGTGGGACGAGCCTTCTGACTAATTAGGCCACGCCCACTCTCTTTATTTCGCTTCACCGTCGTCTGCGACGATCATCATACAATGAACCCAACTTCTATGCCGAAATGGTTTTTCGTAGAAATCCCGTAAGTACAAGTCATATTTATTCCCTAATACGAAGAAAAAAATTCTTAACTCAACATCTATGTGCTTTTTGATTTTTGAAAACTTTTTCGGCGGTTAAACAAAGACTAATTATGAGAGCTCGTGTGCGAGTGATTGACCAGTTTCATGCGCTAGTGCAGTGGGCACGAGTCAAAGGCGAAAGCTGCGTGTAGCGCCCGGGCTAGTGCCGGGCCTTTTTGCAGCAGCCTCTACTGTGCTGTATCCGGAGCTGAGCTGAGTTGGCTGTCGGGTTTACTAACCGAAAATTTCAGTTTTATTGCAACCTAAGTATCGAAACAGCAACTCCTGCAATAAACTGCAAGAACACAAACAATGTCTAGTACTAGTAGTAGATTTCACTAGGCTATACTCGTAGCCATCTAACATTAACACACGTTGTCATGCCTGGTTGTCGATGAAAAGATGATAGGCCTAGGCTAGATCTAAGTCTAGATCTAGGTCTAGATCTAGATCTAAGCCTAAAAATAAAGTCTAAATCTAGTAGATCTACTAGGGGTGTGCTACTAGTATCCCCCAAATTATTCAGTCTAGATCTAGCCTCTTGTCAATGGCCCTAGCGCTGTTGGAGAAACAGAAGTGCTCGCCAGAATTTATGGACTTC